>KZ992902.1:0-12887 GCA_003614735.1 Thamnocephalis sphaerospora | reverse complement strand
TATGGCACTCCGTGTTGCGCAGTCGGCAGTGCATAGCCAGCCAAAAGCCAAGACAACTGGCAGCGGCAGTAGCGCGCTGGACCGTGCGTCTGATCAGCTGGCCAGCTTGAGCAAGTACGCGAATCGTATCCATCTTGGTAGGTGATATGACGCCGCCCGTGGCACTGCCACCCCTTGTGCTCATGCGCTTCTGGTCTGTCGGTGGCGAGCAGACGAACTAGGTGGACAGCGCATCTCTACGTCGGTGGCCAATGACATCAAGATTAGCTCGAAAAAGGCGCAGGGCGACCGGTGGGTTGCGCAGGACATGCATCGACGCAGCGGTACTTATCTTGCTTGTATGGCGCAGGCATCGCACCACGGACAAGGCGGATCGCGCTACGGTGGAGCAGGTGCTGGACCCGCGCACGCGCATCATTCTCTTCAAGCTGCTGAACCGCAACGTCATCTATGAGATCAACGGCTGTGTGTCTACGGGCAAAGAGGTAAGCCGCCATTTGCAGCGTTACGACTGCCACACGAGCGACCGATGCTTACATGTACCTGTAGGCAAACGTGTACCATGCGACCACCGAAGATGGACAGCACAGGGCCATCAAGGTGTACAAGACGTCCATTCTGACGTTCAAGGACCGCGACCGGTATGTAACAGGCGAGTTCCGCTTCCGCCACGGCTACAGCAAGCACAACCCACGCAAAATGGTCAAAGTCTGGGCGGAAAAGGAGATGCGCAATCTCAAGCGGTTGCATCAGGCTGGCATTCCGTGCCCAGAGCCGCTTCTGCTCCGGCAGCACGTTTTGCTGATGGAGTTTCTCGGTGGCAAAGATGGATGGTAGGTTGAGCGTGCCAGGGTGGGATTTGAGGCCTGAGCAACATGTGCTAACGGGACACGTACAGGGCGTATCCGCGCCTCAAGGATGCGTCCATTCCGGCCTCGCGCTATCCAGAACTTTACCGCCAGCTGGTGAAGAACATGCGCACGCTCTACCAGGTCTGCCGCTTGGTGCATGCCGATTTGAGCGAGTATAACATCCTGTCGGTAGACCATTGCCTGCATGTGACACGGCACATACCGCTGACGGCCATATCCTTGCGGTTGCTGCGCATGTTTACAGATACAATGCACGCATGCTCTATATCATTGATGTGTCACAGTCGGTGGAGCACGATCATCCGCACGCGCTAGACTTTTTGCGCAAGGACTGCCAGAATGTTACCGACTTTTTCCGGCGCAACGGTGTACACGTGATGCGGCTCAGCGAGCTATTCGACTTTGTCACGAGCACGCAATTTGGCATTTCAGATGAGCAAGTGGAGCAAGAGCTGGATAAGGTAAGCGCTTTTCCACTACAGACTGCCATGTGTACACGTGTGTGTGTGTGTGTGTGCCTCTGTGCTAACGCGCGTGCACCTGTGGTGGTAGATTGAAGAGGTCATCTCAGCACGTCCTGCCACCGACAATGCCGAAGAACTTATCGCCGAGGCGGTGTTCCAGCAGGCGTACATCCCACGTACCCTTGATGAGGTGTTTGACGTTGAGCGCGACGCGGCCAAGGTCCAGCGTGGCGAGGCGAACGAGGTAACCTAGCATTGGATGCCGTCGAGTCGTATGGACGTTGGCAAGCGAGATCGCTCACGATCTTTTTTTTTGATTTAGCTCATCTATCATAAGCTTACCGGTCTGGCACCGAGCAAGACACAAAGCGCCGAACAAGAGGAAAGTGCACCGTCTAGCACCACCAAAGACCGCCAGTCCAAATTGCCATCGGCTACAACGTTGGCAGTGAAAAAAGCCTCCAAAACTGTGCACTTTGCCGAGACGATAGAGGAGCAGCGTTCAGCGCCAGTGGCTGAAAAGGACAGCAGCACCGACGTATCTGCCACCGCAAAGGTCGCAGCAGATGCGACTGAGCCTAGCGCTACGACCACGGATCGCCCTGAAAAGGCAGATGACACCACCAATGGCGGTGATGAGCATGATGATAGTGGCTCCGAGGATGATGATGACGAAGAGTCCGATTCAGACTGGTCAGGCTCTGAGGATGACGAGTCAGGCTCCGAAGATGACGAAAGCAGCGAACGTTGGCGTCGTCGTAAGGAAAAGCCACCGCGCGGCAAGCGTCACGAGTCGTCCGATGCACGCAAGGCAAGTGTCACATTTAGCCTCTAGGCGTGTACACATCCTTGAGAAAGACTAACACAGCGGATGGCCTGTTCATGTTGCACTACACAGGAGCGAAAGCTGGCGGCCAAGGAATCGGCACGTGAGCGTCGGAAAACCAAGATGCCCAAGGCCGTCAAGAAGCGCAAGGAAAAACTGACGACCAAGAGCAAGAGCAAGAAAAAGTAGCTCCAATGCGCTGTGTCGACATGCTATCGCGTGTGTATATGCGTGTATGCGTGCACGGTGACGATGATGTGAGAGCAGCAAGTGCGCTCAATTGGTGAGCCATCGGTAGATATTAAACTTCTACAAAAAACGAGGCCAACCCAAGATCGGGCCCACGGCCAAAGAAAAGAGTGAACAGAGTGGGGCAGCTGCCGTCAAGGGGCTTGCGGCGAGCGTCCATCGGCTCAAATGTACGTGTGTGCGCGCGCGCAGACCAGACGTGGCCAGAGGTAGCGGCGTCTGGAGCGTGCCACACGCACAGGTATACAGAGGCTGGGTAGGCGCACGACCCAGGGCATACCAGACGGGCGTGCCGACTGACTGTCGAGCGCAGAAAGCAAACGGTGGTAGAAATATGCCGCGCATCAGCAACGGCCGTGGAAGAAATCTGCGTAACAGTTGCGAAAAAACAGTGATAGCAATAAGTCGGCAAGGACGATAGAGCGATAATGGACATAAAGAGTGCGTAAACGCTGCGCAGGGCGCAGTACAGCAAGATTGGCTCGATACCAAAGAGCACATGACAACACGACAGTAGGCGGCAGAAAAGCGAGGCATTGCGGGCGTGAGATAGAATGCAGAAAGAACAGACAGTTATGACAACAGGATGCGAAAGTAGCGACAATGACGCTGGAATGATCGGACAATGGAAAGAGACAGTTGGAACGGGTAGGAGGCAACAGCAGCCAACGACGATCGAAGGCAGCATGCAGGTACCGCCACAAGCGGCCGCTACACAAATGCTGACCGCATCAGTCTACGCTGCGCCTCCATGCATAGACACGTGTGCAAGAGCGTGCTGTGACATATTGTCGCCTGCGACGCGCACAAGCACGCTCTTCACCACAGCGTGCCATGCGCACTGCAGAGCACAGGGTACCTCTAGCCGTACGCCTGGCCATGCATGCTCGCCTTGCTGACAAAGGCAGGCGGATGAGCGGCGGGCGGCAGAACGCCATAGTTTGTACGGCCTCGCATGGCGCCCGCGAGCGCGCTCGGGTCCACCGACGAGAGGCTGGCGGCGAGTGTGTTGGTGGCCGCGGGCAGGCGCAGCTGGAAGAAGGGCTGACGCAACGCTTCCTCAGCGGTGATGCGCTCGGCCGGGTCGTAGATAAGCATCCGCTGCACTAGATCGAGCAGGTAGATGTTGAACGGACAGTTGGGCACCACAATGTTTTCAAGCCGACGCATGGCCGCCACGTATTTGCGACTGGCACGCGTGGTCGCCGACGCCGGGTAAGCGAGCCGACCGTGGCGGAAGAACTCGCGGCCGGCATGGTTGGCGCGCTGGATCAGCGACGATGGCATGGGGCCAATGGCCGCCTCCATCATGGCCAGATGCTCCAGATTGTCGTGGGTTTGGAAGAGCGCCTCTCCGGTGAACAGCTCAACCAGAATGCAGCCGATCGACCACATATCACACGGATACGACCAGCCGCAGCCCAGAATGATCTCGGGCGCGCGATAGTGCCGCGTGCACACCACGGCGCTGTGGTACTCCTTTTCAAACGTAGCGCTGCCAAAATCAATCAGCCGGATCTCCGTGCTGGCCAGCAGACGATGCTGCTTGCCGCTGCGCGAAGTGTACGTGTGCGCAGCGTCGTTGACCAGCAGGATGTTTTCCGGCTTCAGATCCGTGTGCACCAGGCCAATCCGGTGCAGGAACGCCACGCTGGTGATCAGCTGCTGTGCCAGCTGCTGGATGTGTTCAGCCGGAAACGGTGCAAAGTGGTTCGACTTCATAAAGTCAAACACGCTCTGGCCCAGCAGATCAAACACCATGCAGATGTGGTTGCGGTAGTCGAAGCACTCGCGCAGGTGAATGCAGCGGCTGTCGGTGAGCAGTGTGCATCGTTAGCACGCGTGTGCATGTGGGCGGGCACAGGCCAGCGATGACGTTGAGCAGCGCGGTCGCAAGCGGCACTTACTATTGGTTTTCCGGATCCCAGCGCTGCAGCTCGCGCAGCACGCGGATCTCGATGCGAGATGCGTCGCGATACTTTTGCACAGCACGAATGATTTTCACGGCACAGTAGCGCCGCGTTTGCCGATCCCAGCAGTGCGCCACCTTGCCAAAAGTGCCTTGTCCCAGCAGACGCATGATCTTGACTGGTATCGCATTCGGCGGGGATCAGGTTAGCTTGGACGTTTTCTGTGCAACCGCGGCTGCAGCCTTCGTGACCACACTTACAACGCTGTGTGAGGCTTTCGTTTGGTGTAACGATGTAATGTCCTTCCTTGTCGTCACATGGTGGCAAAGGTACTGCAGCAGCTGCAGCCGCGTTTGCGTTGGATGTGGTGGGAACATTGTTACCACTGGCCGCACTTGGTGCCGACGGCTGAAGCGGCTGCTGAGGCAGCTTGGCCAGCGCGGCGGTGGCCAAAGGCGCGGTTGTTGTGGTACCCACCGGGTATGCGGCGTGCGACACCACCGTGGGCAGCATCGTCTGCGCGTACATGATGGCAGCCGAATTTGTCGCAGGAGCAGGTGGGGGCGGCAAAGGCGCGGCGCCAGCCTGGCTCGAGGCAACAGCGGCAGCCGCAGCCGCAGCGGCGGCCAGCGTGTAGAGCGAAGTGGAGCGCAGCGGCGTAATGGGCAGCACGCAGGCATCGCAGCGACACGGTGTGGTCGGCGCGTGAGACGATGACGACACCGAATGCTGCATGCGCGGCGTGTTGGGCTGACTGAGATCCGCATGCGTCCGCGACTGGCCGGCGGTGAAGGCCGCTACGGTCGCCGTCGCCGTGTGATGGTGGTGCTGCGGATGGCGACCAGTCGGCCGGCTCTGCAGATGGCTACCATGCGGCACCTGCTGAGTAAGCGCATAGTAGGCATGCGCGCCAAGTGCAGCGGTCGATGAGAGTCGGTCAGCACTATCCGAGAGCGATGCTGTGCGAAGCGCGCTCGCGTCGACCACACGACCAGCACCAGTACGCGTGCTGCTCACCACTGCTGTCGGCGTGCGCACCGTCGCGTATGCTTCGGCGCCGACGGGAAGCGTGTTTGCCGAGTAAACGCTGAGAGCCGGCGGCGGATTGCGCCGACGCCGCTTGACCCGGGGCGACGGCTCCTTCTTCACCGAATCGTCTTCGTCAGTGTGCACGCTGTGCTGCGTATCCAGACGAGGCTGGTCCCAACGACGCCGCTGCTCGTCGAGCGCCCAGCGGGCCTGCGCCTCCTCCTGATCGCGCTGTTGCTGCTGCTGCTGCCAGCGTGCTTTTGCACTGCGCGTCCATACACCTGACCACTGTCGCCACGGTTCCTGCGGTGTGAGCGGGTGCTGGCGCTGGGACAGCTGCTGCTTTTGTGCAGGCTGCTACGCATAGGCACCGACCGGGCCTGATAGTCCACCATCGTGACTGAGACACGAGGATGGTGTCACGGCCGAAAGCATATGCGCTGGTGGCGGTGGCGGCGGTGGCGGTGTACGATGCAACAACGAGGCTGCAGTCGCAGGTGTGCGTAGTACTTCCTGATTATGGGCATCAAAGGTCGGAACGGTGGTCGGATAGGTCGGCAGCAAGGCGGCCGAGCGACCTGCGCCATAGATCAGCTGCGATGGCGGCTCCTGCGAGAGCAGAGGCTGGGGCGATGTGGGCGGCGGTGGCGTGTCCTCAATCACGATCACCTCACGCGGATAGCCGCCCTGTTCGCACAGCTCGCAGTGCCATCGTGTCTCTCGACGACGCTTTCCAAGGGAAACATGCTGCGACGACGGTGAGGCCATGCCGGACGAAGCGGGCGACGGCAGCGTGTGGCGCGCACACACGTTATCGGCGGTGTGCTGCAGCGACAAGGTGGCGGTAGACGCGGGGAAGGCAACGCAACGTGGCGTAGGGTGCAGATAGCCAGAAGGCTGGTGTGGCAGGAGAAGCGGGCCAAACGTCTCAGCCGATGGCGAAACGAACGGCAGGCGTTACTAGGCTCTTGCTGCTACGGTTGCTGCTGCTGCTACGGGCGGGTGTGGACTCTAGCGACTTGATGAGCTAGCAGGTCTGTTTGAGTGGTCGCGCAGCAAACCAATCTGTCAGCGGGTTGCCGTGCCACCGGAACCAACGGCAACGTGACGCTGGCCGTAGACAACAAAGGGAGCGGGGCGTAGCCGATAGGCAACGAAAGCGCAAAGTAGCGGGGGCGATGCAAGGCGAACGGTTGTGAAGGGCAAAGTTACTCGGCGCAGCAAAGAGGACGGCGAGCTTGACCGTGTGCGTGCGTGCGTGCGTGTGTGTGTGTGTTTTACCGTCAGACGGTGCTGGCCACGGGGACCAGGTGTGCGGGAGTCGCCAACCAGACAGCGACGACGATAGCAACGGCAGGCGTAGCTATGGGCAGAAACCAGACGGCGGAAAGAGCGGGAGAATGCACGGAAGAAAAAGCGAGAAAAGAACGCAACTGATTTTAGAGAACCGGGCCGAGTCGCGTCCGGTTCCGAGACAGGCGAGATCACTTGTCGGGGCGACGAGGCAGGCGGGCAGAGGAGGAGGAGGAGGAGGACAAGGAGAGGACCAAGCAGAAGAGGTGGTGGTGGTGGTGGCAGAGGAGGAGGGTGGCGGCAACGCGTTGTCTGGTAGCAACAAGTGGCGCCAACCGCCGAGCAAATAAACGGAGCAGGTAGGCAGCCACGGCACCCAGCTCGTGCGTTACGGACAAACAAAAAACCGAACGTGCGAGCGTATGTTATCGTTGCGGGTGCAGCGTGGGTGGAGGGTGGTGCGTAGATGTGCGTGTATTGGCGCGAGCGAGCGACCGATGCGGCCGGGGCAGGGAGATGGACGGACCAGACACGGCCACATGCCAGCATCCGCCTGGCTACGCTTCGGCTCATCTCTGACCATTGAAGCAGCCAGCCCAGTAGGGGGCCCCAACTGCAACACACATGCGTACAGAAGCGAGCAACAATGCCGCTAGACGGCCCAGAAAAGGTGCGCCTACAAGGTGGGCGACACCCAGAGTGTGCCGTGTCCGCATTGGGCGCCAGCGGTGCTGGAGGACAGAGGAAAAGAAAAGCTGGCACGCGCTTGCACGCCTGTACTTGCCTTACTGCCGCCACCGCTGCTGCTGCTGCTGCCGCTGTTGCTGCGGTGGCTCGTAAGGGCAGGTCACAGTACCTAGGGATAGCCTCGGCGATGCCTTTTACATCCAAATCGCCCGTCTCTGTCCACGTGTGCGGCATATTGATGCACGACAACGACCATCCTACTGACCAAACGAGCCTGTACCACCACCGGACTAGATGGAGCAGGATAGCCGACCGTGCAAGTCACTATCGGCCATCCACCATCCGCGGCAAGTATCGGCCAGCATACAACGTCAAGACGCGTCATGGACGCAAAGGGCACCAACGACATGGCCGGCCTGCCCACCACCACCACCACCACCACTCACGCCATTGCCCACCTGTGCGGACAAGACGTCGACACCAACAAACACACCCGGGTAGAGCAACGGACGAACCAGCGAACACGCGCGCATAGCACGGGTACCACGCCCTTGCCCAGTGACTTGCCTGGTGTGATAAGGCGCCGACGTAGTGGTGCGGCGCTGTGTCAAGTGTCCAAAGCGGCGAATGAGCGGTCGTGCGGGCAAAGACCGTTGTAATGGCCGTGGCGTCGCGTAGAAGCGTCTGTGTAGGTCAGCGCTGTCTAAGCCGAGCGTCAGCTTGAGCAAGCAGCGCGGTAGCCGCACAAACACCTTGGCCAGCGTACCGTGCCACAACAGAGATGCAACGCTGGCGTGCTTGTAAGAGAGAGTGAGGGAGTGGGTGGGTTAGAAAGCGATAAGAAGCGCAGTGCAGGGCCAACACACGCTGTAAGGTAAAAGAACAAGCACTAGGTGGGGCTTGAGAAGGAGCGCAAAGCACAATGAGCTAGTCCGCACCAATGAAATAGTGACGGCTGAACAATCGGATGCGTGTGCCTACACGCGAGACCAGGTGAATCTGAGCGAGTTGTTTAGGAAAAAGGAGACGTGTCGGCGAGCGTATGCGCAAGCAGGTGTGCGTATATGCGTGAGCGTATGTGCGTGCGTAGCGAGGTCGGCGCAGACAGGGCGTGTGTGTGTGGTGCGAGTGAGTGTATGCGTGTGGGTGGGTGAGCCGTAGGTGTTCTCGGCTAGTAAGAACGTGCTGTGGGAGTGTAAAGGCGTGTCACTGAGCAAACGAGCGGAGACGAACAGACCTAGCAAGCATGCGCGTCTGTAGGCCACAAAAAGGAGGACAGGCCAAGCTCATGTCACGAGCAAGTGTGCGCGCGCGCAGTAACAAGGAGCGCGTTGACGCTCGAGGCATGCACAAGGAGGTCGCATCAACACCGCAAGCGCAAGACCTACCGCCGAAGACAAGTACACACACAGTCTTGGCAGTTGTAGCGGGCGCCAGCAGACGATGGATCCGAGTCAACAGCCGAAAGATCAGGCGGACAGGCAAAAATGCAGATAGATGGCAGTAACTCGCCAGATGTGACGACTACGACGATGACACGGCCAGTGAGAAGAAAGGCCAAGCAAGCAACCCGCAATGCGCCGTACCTCGGCTTTATCGTTGGCTCAACGTGCCAGCCGAATATGAGCCATTTGCGGCCTCAGGCACAAACACCACACTATTCGCACGACATGTAGGCGCGCCGTTGCTTCATGCGACACGGGCCAGGATGCAATGAGGGCCGGCCGGCTTTTGGCGCCAGCGCGGTGGCGGTCGAGGCAGATCCCACGTCCACCCGGCCGCACCGCTCTATGCGCATATAGCTGCGCTCAACAGGCATAAACCGGTGCGCGTTAAAAGCAAGCGAGCACGATGCGCTCTGCGAACCGGCGGCAGCGCTATAGCGCCGCGTGCCAATTCACTTTCCGTTTGCATGTGCGCGCACCACATCATTCACGACAAAGGCAAGTAGCACGCGTACAAGCCAAACACAGGACGAGGCAGCTTGTTACGCGGCTCACAGACGTCCTGATAAGCAGGCGGCCGTTGGCGTTCCGCTCGAGACGGCCGCATGACCTTGCGGTGGAGCGCCCGCGTATATGCACGGCAAGTCATGCGCCCGGATTGCAAGTCCGTCTTGGCTATCGCACTTACCTCGGCCGGCGCTGTACCGCCCACGACCATCATGCTGCCGCCGTTGATGGCGCTTGTCGACGGAGCGTGCGAATCTGCTGGCGCACGCATGCTGGCCTCAGCCTGTGGCTGGCCTGCTGGTCGCCGATGGGCCCCGCGTAAAGCAACACCTTGACAACTGTGAGCGCGCCAAAACCCCACCGGCCGCAGCGAGCGCGCTGACTATCAAATGAGCTCAGGCGAGAGAATCTTCGATCCTTTAAAGACCGCTGTCTCCCACCATCAGCACCGCTGGCCACCGCACACACATTGCCATTGGTTTGCTCGTGGCGTAGGCAGCATGGTCGTTGCATCCTTGCGCACGCGCGTGCACGCGTCGAGTGGCATATCAGGGCGTGCCCTGAGGAGCCTGCTGGCCACTGGCGCGACGACACTACTGGCTGTAATAACTAGGTCTGAGCCAAATCCAAATGGGCAATTCAATTAGGATCAGGGCAACAGGTGCCCAGGCACACACACACACACACACACACACACACACACACACGCTCACCCACATGCACCCTCGAGGTCCAAAACAATCGCCATAATTCCATCACGCTTCCTCACACTCGTTCATTATTGCCCGCGACGTGACCGGCCAGTCTCTGCGTGCGCACGCTAGGTCTGTACCGCTCGAATTGCATCACGACGTTACGCGAACCCATTACGCAAGGAGGCCGTGCTTTATTATTACCGCGCACATTGCGGACGTGTCGAGCGTGCGGTCGACATGACGGACGCGGACGCGCTGGGCGGTGCAGCGACCGTGGCGCGCAAAGTCGCACCCAGAGAGGAGCTGGCGCGCACGCCGGCGTCGGCCGACAGCGCGGACATGGGGCCGACAGGACAGTCAAGTAATGGGAGTATGCCGGTGGCCCTGGCAACGACCAGCACAAGCATGGAGAATCCAAACAAACGGCGCAGCTCGTCGCGCTTGGCGGGCAGTTACCTATCGCGTGCCGGCTCGTTGTCGCTGGAATCCGCCTTTTCCGTGCTGGACGAGCTGACGCTGGCCTATGACGACGACGACGGGAATGACGGCGGCGGCGGTGACCGTAGTCGGCGGTCTAGTCGCAGTCGCCTGCCACGTCAGCCGCAGCGTAGTGGCGGGCGTGGTGGCAGTAGCACAGCGTTGCCACGCGCTGCGAGTGACGGTCCGGTGAGCAATGGCGCCGGTCATGTCGAGGGGGGCGTGACAGCAGCGCCGAGCGCGCCCACTGCGCCAACGGAGACATCCAACGGTGATGCCTTTGGTCGTAGAGAGCTAGAGTGCGAGGACACCAGCGGTGGCATGGCGGACGGTGAAGGCGTGCAGCGGAAGCGTGCGCGTCATGAAGACAAGCCGCGCTGGCACACGCAGACCTACATGCTGGTGCAGGCGCTGCGTCGGCACCCGCAGGGCGAGTGCGCGCGTACCGAACTCATCAAGAGCGCCATCGCCATCGACGCGGAGATTGCGCGTGAACGCGGCCTACCGCGAGTATTTCGCGGCAAGGTAAGCGATGGCAGCGACGTACCGAGCGCTGGTCCGGCGCGGCGTGCTCGCTGGCTACCAGAGACTGATACTATGTGCCACCACCGTCACCGTCTCGCTATGGTTGCTGCGGCGCCATGCGCAGACGCCCATCAACAGCGCCAGTGCTTGCCTGACCATGAACAAGGACAAGCTCTTTGTAGCATTTAAACCGCCGGGCGCGCGATCAACCCACTTTCGTCTGGCCTTTGAGCTGGGCGACTTTAATATGGCGCGTGTAGCCGCGGCATTTCTGCCTGCACAAGGTAATCCACCTTCCCTTGCGCCCAACTACAGCATCAGCGCCGTCAGCGGATGAACGGCGCAAGATACTGAAGAAGCGACCTGGCAAGCAACACCGTGAACGCTGGCAACGGCGTCGTGAACGGCTGCGAAAGGCGAGTGTTCGGCTTCAGCAGTGCGCTCGCGAAACCTACGGTCGAATGTCTCAAGCTCGATGGCAATGCCGGATGCCACCATCGGCAATACGTGCACACGACCAGCGTGGCCGTGGTGCTCCGCGTGGCCGTGGCTCCTTTGGCCGTGGTCGTGGCCGTGGCGGCGCTTAGCAAGGTGCATGGCACAGATAAAGATGAATCGCTTTTCGTTATTGATTCGAACCTTTGAACAGCTAATGAGCGAGATTAGCCTGGAGGCGGCGCGACAATAGAGAAAATGCGCACGAAAAGCGATACGACCAAACAAACGACATACACACACGCATACATACGCGCACACCCATGGTATTACCGGGTGGCGGAGAGACGGTGACTGTGGCGCTGGTCTAGCAGACGCGCACACATAGGCGGACGCACATCGCATCAGGTGGCGCCGCAATGGAACATGGACTCTTGCGCATTAGCCATCTGCGTGGACACCTCGGCCGCATCACCAGCGACAGTCTCCACAGCCGGCACTGTAGAAGCAAAGCTCGACGATACCGCTGCGCTGGCTGGGCCGGAGGTTGGCGAGCCGAGAGGTGCGTCGGCCTGCCGCAGCATGTCCACATTTAGCGTCAATGTCGACTCGGTACCGGTAGCGTCATGCTCCTTCAGCGACGACACGGCCACCTCCAGCGATCCTCGCCTTGCCAACTCGCTGGCCCAGTGCCGGTCCACCTCGCTGCCGTAGTAAGCAAACAGCTCCTCGCCTTCACGCACCGGGTGCGTCGTCATGCAAATGACCTGATTCACATCCGAGCCCTCAATGAACGCAACGTTGCCGCGGCCAACGTCTTCGTTCATAAAGTGGAAGGGGCAGTACATGCCGCCGTTGACCAGCGCGTTGGGATCCGTCCACGGCTGACCATCGTCGTCGGTGGCGTCCAGCACCGTGCGCCGGTACATGATGGAGTAGTGCGACGCCAGACCCACGCCGTCTTTGAGCGTGTCAAACTCGTCCTCATTCATGGGCACGCCAAAGTAGAAGCCGATCGGCGTCCAGCTGGGCAGCGCGCGCGCTGCAAAGAGACCGCGGCCTGCATTGGGGATAGTCGACGGTGCCACAAAGACAACGTCGTCCAAGCAGGTTGGACAGCCCTCAGCGTCCACGTCCTCTAGAACAATGACGGCCGAAGTACTCGGCTCCTGCAACAGGGCTGGTGCCGAGGCGGCGGGCGTACTTGCGTCTTCAGCGTGATGTTGTGGCACACTAGGTCCATTGGCGTCCACACCGGTAGCCGTAACGTCTGCACCACTTGTTGTCGTCGCTGTGGTCGTACTAGCCGGTACAGTGGCGACGGCAAGTGCCGACTGCGTCGCGTCTGGCATGGCCATCGGCGCTGCTGGTGGCAACACGCTTGTGTCAGCCATGGCCGTATCGCCATCTGCGTCAACGTGCGTGCCTTCGGAGTTGGGTCCAGCCGTCACACGCTCGCCGCTGCCGTCGCCG
>KZ992901.1:0-12899 GCA_003614735.1 Thamnocephalis sphaerospora | reverse complement strand
GACAGCTCGTAGTGGCGGCGGCTGTACTCGTGGAACTCGGGGAACGACGGCGACATCTGGCCTGAGATGCTCGACACGGTCGGCGTAGCAATGGGCGTCAGCGGGCCACACTGATAGACGTTGGAGGCAGAGGCAGCAGCGGCCGCGGCGGCAGCAGCAGCGGCCGCGGCGGCGGCAGCCGACGACATGGGAAGGTGCGGCGTCATCGGCTGCTGCGGCGTGCAGACGGCCGGGAAAGCCGTGGAGATGGGCGAGTTCATGGCCATGCTGTAGCCGCTGCCGACAACCTGGTTGGCATTGGCCAGCGGCATATTCTCCAGCGACATGGGCAGGTGCGGCAGGTTGTAGTCGACCATGTAGCCAGACTGCGGCATCGGCGACGGGACGCCCACCACCTCCGACAGAGCTGCGGACACGGGGAGCATGGGCAGCGAGGTGGCGGTGGAGTCGGTGAGCGGAGCAGACACAGACAGGTCGGAGCGAAGGCCAAGCGGCGACAGCGGCTGCTGCTCAACTGTGGCGATCGAGGAAACAGCGTTGGACGGAAGAGTATGCATGTCGAAGTGGAAAGCGTTATCAACGACGGTAGAATCCAACGGAGAATGCAAAAGTTCGTTAAGAGAGATAGCGATGTGCGAGCGAGCGATAGGACGTGTTGTGTGTAGGTGCGTAAAGCAGTACTCTCGTTCTTGAAGCTCAGCTAGGTCGTTGCCTCTTCTCTACGGATGAAATGCGTGGGCAAGACGATGAAGAGGCGCGGAAAGCGTAACAGCGGCAGCAGTAGCAGCAGTGTATGAAGGTGGAGGCGGATGGTGCGTGGTCGTGTCCGGACTGCCTTTGCAAGCGAGTGGGATATGAGGAAAGCGTGTGTGGCGTTGGCAAGAGCGTGAAGAGTTCAAATGGACGTTAAAGCGGTCGATACGTGCGTGCGCTGATTTTAAAATCGTGAGCAAGGCAGAGGCACGGTAGTGGCAGAGCGTAACAGTGTCGTTGATTCAGAAAGAAACGGAGGTGGAGTGCGGAGGCGGGCGACAGCGAGCACTTATGGTTATAGGCTGCGGGGAGAGCGCGCGCCGTATCGAACAATGTCGCGCACTAACGCGGTCAACGATGGAAAAGGAAATAGCAGGCGACGAGGGGCGGCGCAAAAGAGCACGACGAAACCAGCCACACAATGCGTCGATAACAAGTACACGAAATAGTATCGAGCGGTTGCGATATGGACGAATTCGCAAACACGGGGTGACGTTATAGCGCAAATGGCGTAAAACAGCGCGTTTGTCGCTGGGCTCGTTGTGGCGACTGGAACAGTGGCGATGGCAGTGGCAGGGACAATGGCAGCGTTGCTTGTCGATATCGTGGCAGCAGCAGCAGGCGTTGCAGCAGCAGCAGCAGTGGCGTACACAGAGAGCGAAAGATTGGGCGCAAGCAAGCGAGGCGGATGTGCCAGTAATGGGGCATGAACACGAGGTGGTGTTCAATTATAAGAAAACAGGGACACACTAGCACGAGGCGACGCCGACCCCCGCTATCGCATTCGCATCCTTTTTGTGTTTGAGGCGGTATGAAAAGAGTCCATCGATAGGCATGCATATCCAACAAGGGCACGGCAGACTACGGAATCTTGACGAGATGATGCCACGCTGCAATGCGGTTCATCTGAGACACATATGAACAACGTCGTCGTCGGCCCATCCATGGTGGATCATGCTGCTAATGCCACCTGCCGAGCCAACGCTGGCGAAGCGGTGTGGTGGCTGGCGTCGTTATCGCCGACGCTGCCATTCTTGCCGTCGACCACGGTTCTACAACATAGGAATGGCTACAGGGTGATACCTCATACCAAGTGGAACGTTGCCTTCCTTCCTTGCTTGCCAACGGGTCCTCTCTCGGTGCACTATTGGCGGAGATGCGTGCGAACGATCATAGGCGGCGACGCCAGCGCTAGTCAGTGTCGGCATGGCCACATGCGGGCCGAATGGGCAGTGCACTTGTTGGGAACACAGCATCGGCCTGTTTTGTGAAATAGCCGCCACCAGTATGCCATTTCGTCAGCGCAACCGGTAGCCGCACCCGTTGCCGCACCAGCACCGGGCAAGGCGTCACCGCCATCGCGCCGCGCCGCACCGCAACGACGGCCAGGATACGGCAGCAGTGCTCGTGGCGACGTACAGACTTTGGCTCGCACCGCACCATGGCCAGCATTTGTCAGCCACGCGGCAATCCAGGGCATCACTCAAGGCTCGCAGGGGCTGCGTCGAGCATGGCTTTCCAGGCACGTGTTAGTGTCGACCAAGATGGACGCTGCACTTGAACAGGCCGGTCATCATCGGCCTGCCGGCGGCAGTCGCATGAACGAAGACGCGCCCTGTTTGGGCGAACGGTGACTGGCGCCTGCCCACGCGCGGATCACCGTTCGCCTGTGGCTTCTGCGGCAAATGAGTAGGACCACTCTGACTGTGCAACATGCGCATCGGGACGTCGACTCGAGACCAGCCCTCTACTGCTTGCAGCAAATGGGACACCACCGCTGGCCGCCATACTTGGTGCGTCTAGCACGAGGCGTTTACCGACAAAGTAGTCCGCACGGATCAGTCACCTTGTCGGCGCGCGCGCGCGTAGTTTACTCTGGACTATGGAACAACGGAAACAAGAGACACATTGGCATCTGAGCAACAGGGCGCCCATGTTGCACAGCAGACCGACGGGGCCTGCAGCACAACACCAACACAGACGGTTGGCGGCGGCAGCAGCAGCAGCAGCAGTGGCGGCGCGCAAGTGCGTCCAATGGGGAGCAGAGAGGCGGTGCCAGATGCACAGAGCGAGGCCACACCCACGTAATGATGGCGTAGAAGCGCACGGCAAAGGACGATCCGAGGAAGAGGCGCCGTCGCTGCTGCTGTGCCGCCAGCATCCTCGCCGCCAGCAGGTCGGGCGGGCGTGCAGCGCGCACGCTCGGCCAGAAGGCACGCGCTAGCCACGCTCATTTTCAAGCCTAGAGACGACGTAGTCCCCGTTTCTTGTCGGCACCGGCGGATGCGGCTGTGACGGCTGGTTTGCGCTTATCAGGACGTGCCAGTCGAGCGGGCTTGACGATACCGCCGCCTGCAACGCGGCCAACCGCGGCAGTCTTGACGACCGATTTGACCAGTCTGGCGACCACTACGCCCGAGCCGCTCGCCGTCTTGCTCTTCCTGGGCGCTTCCTTGGACTTTTCCGCCGCCGACTTGTCTGCTTCGCGCGACGGTCGGTCGGTGCGCACATTGACGCTACTGGCATTGGTAAGTACTTTGTTACCAGCCAATGCGGTACTTGGCGGTGCCGCCGTGGGTGATGCAGGCCCGGTGCTGGCCGAAACAGCCGTGCTTGCGGCAGCCGTAGACGCTGTGGAACGCGGCACTATACTTGTGCTGGCAGCAGCGACCGTGGCTGTGGCTGTGGCGACGGTCGTCTTGGCTTTCGCGTTGCTCGGGGCCGGCGTGCTGTTGGCGCCCGTGTCGGCAGCGACCGCAGTAGCAACAGTGTCGTCGTCATCGCCGTCGTTGTCGTCGGCAGCGTCCGCCTCAAACGCCTTCTGGCCCGCCAACGACTGGCCGTGAATGGTCGTCAGGAGCCGTGCTCGTTTTGCATAGTCTTCGTAACGCTCAGACAACAGGCGACCTGCTTCATCATTCAAGGCCGAATCGGGATTCGGTGTAATCAATAGACACTTGATCGTCTAGCACGTGCTTTAGCATGTCAACGCCAACTGGGCGCACACTAGCCAGGCCGCAACGTACCAGCAGAATGTGTGCAATGCCGAGTGTTGGCTTCCACTCGCGCTTGAGCGTGTCCACGCACACCTCACCCGTTGCGGATATGTTGGGATGGAATATTTTGGTCGTAAAGTAGGCTGTCACAAGGTAACCGCACACGCATGAGCGGTCGGCATACGGCCTCTATGCCACCATGCTGACCGTCCTGCTTACCGCTGGGTGGCGCACTGGGAAAGTCACTTTCAAGCATCAGCTTGACGCAAAAGTATCCCGACTCGTAGGGGGTTCCCTCTGCGGCGTTGTGGCGCTGCTGATAAGAGACGGCAGGAGGCAGGATGGCCAAGCCGTCCGACCACTCACCTGGACCGCGAATCCATGCTCGGATATCCGTCAGCTCTTCTTCATTCAGCAGCACCCGGATATCCTCCAGAGGGGCTGACACCAGCTGTTGCAGCTCTTTGACCAGACGCCGAAGCGCCAAAGGACTCAGCGTTACCTAGCGGAGAAGGCGGCGTGTGAGTTGCTGGCACCACAACGTGACAGTGCGGCGCTTACCATCCTGCACAGGCCACTTGCGGTTCAGTCACGGCAAGCAGGCAAATGGCGCTTGTTGTACGCAGTAATCAAAGCAATAATGGCAATGTATGCGCGTTTCTTACAGCAAACAGATCCTGTCGGGCGGTGGTTGGGTGGGTGGCCAACAGGTCCGTGTGGGCAAGCGGCTGCGATGCGTGCAGCAGCAGTGCAGGGTACGCGCGCAATAGGCGGCGGAGCGTGCTTGGTAGATACACGGAGCGCGCAGTCGCGTCTGCAATAGTCGCAAAGCGTGGTCGGAGAAGGTAGGTACGAATTGCAAAGGAGCCACACGGCGGTTGTGGAAACAAGTAGAGCACAGCCGCCACTGTATGCGCTTCGCCGATGCAAGTTTTGTTGTGTTTTGCGCGGGCGCGCCGAGGAGGCATGCCCCTGTTGGGATGCAGTGCATGCTAGTGCCGCTGCATTACGCCATGGCGTCTGAACGCCGCGCCAACGGTAAGCAGTCGCTGGGCGGTATGCGCAGCGTGAGGCTAGCCGCATCTGTGCGGCAGCTTGGCCAAAGCACGGTGACGACCAAGTGGATATAAGCAGGCCAGCGCCAGCCATTCCGAGAGTGGTGTTCACCCATTCCTGTTTGTCTGCCCACATGATTGAGATTCTCTGCAACGATCGCCTCGGCAAGAAGGTCCGCATCAAGTGCGAGTATCCTTTTTCCTGGCAACAGTGGCGTGGCCTACTGCATTGACGACGCACGTTGTATGCTTGACGCGGCGCTTGCTTGCTTGCTCCCCTAATAGCCCCAACGATACGGTTGGCGACCTGAAAAAGATGATTGCGGCGCAGACTGGCACGGCCTGGCAAAAGATTGAGCTCAAGAAATGGTAGGCTACTCGGTAGATGGCGCTCTGGCTGGCTTAGCACTCATCCTGCGGCAATACAGGTACACGGTGTTCAAGGACCACATTACACTGGCCGACTGTATCCTTGCCTAGTGCTGCTGAGCGCGACCACTTGATGACGGTGTTTACCTTGACATTTGCGCGTACTTAGATGAGATCCACGATGGTGCTAACCTGGAGCTGTACTATAAATGAGCTCAGCGATGGCTGCTTGCCGGTTGCTTGATTAAAGCTGTTGCTGCTGCTACTATTGCTGCTGCTGTTGCCGTTGTGGTGACGCAGATGTTGTGTGTGCGTATGTGTGAGGCGTTTACTTGTTTTCTCTCTCACACGCGTAGAGCGTAGTTTGTCTCGCTCGCGATCTGCCATCGGCCCTCTTCCGCCGCCCATTCCGCCGCTTTCACTTTTGCTTGATTCCGACTGGCTGCGGATCCAACTGCCATAATGCTGCTTGGTCGCTCTTACCATGCGGCCAAGCCGCTTCGGCTCACGGCTGCTCTGATGCGTACGTACCGGGTGACATGACCGCGGACGAATCTCGGCTGTTTTGAGACGCGTCTGTCAGCGCGAATCCACCGTGCATACCGCTAACGCATACAGTGTCCACATGCAGCTGTTGCGCTAAACACGGCAACGCGGGCATTCTCTGCCACGTCGAGCAATGCGCTGCGTCTGCGTGCACGCTCTATTCCGCATCCGCAGGTGAATCTCAAGCACGACCCGGTGCTAGACTATCCGCTGGAGGAGGATCCGCATCAGCTGGGTCGTGTGGAGCGGGACGAGATTGGCAATGAGAATGACCCGGCCGAGTCCAGCAGCATCTTTGGCCGCCGTCTGCCGCCCCGCTTTCTGGAGAGCCCCGATGACTTTAACGTGGCCGACGAGGTGGATCTGACCGACCGGGAAATCCGTCAGCTGCGCCGCCGTACGCTCTCTGTTCGCCGCACGGTCAACATGACGCGCAAAGGCAAAGTGCCTTCCATGTCGGCCTTGGTAGTGGTCGGCAACGGTGACGGCGCGGCCGGCTATGGCGAGGGCAAGTCGGAGGATGTGACCGGCGCCATTCGCAAGGCGACCAACCGTGCCATCAAGGCCATGACCTACATTGACCGCTACGACAGCCGTACTGTGCACCACGACATTGAGCACAAGTTCAAGTCGACGCACATTGAGCTGCGTGCTCGTCCGCCCGGTAAGTAGTGCGCCACAGGGGGTGGTACGATGCCAGCAGCGCGTGCAGACAAAGATGCACCGGCTGACGTAGCGACCTGCAACGACGTGCTCAGGCTTTGGCAACCGGTCAAACCCGTATATTCACGAGATCTGCCATTGCATCGGCATTGCCGATCTGAGTGGTAAGGTACGCGGCTCGCGCAACCCAATCAACGTCGTCAAGGGCACGTTCGAGGCGTTGCTGCGGCAAAAGTCGGCCGAGGCCATTGCCAAGGGTCGCGGTCGCAAGCTGGTGGATGTCTACCATCAGTACTACGGCATGGCGAAGCAGTAATGGCGCGATGCGACCAAAGACGGCGTAAAGACAAATACAGCTATCGATACTTGGCGCGCGGAGATACGCCGTGATGGGTGACAGTGTCTCGAATATCGTGAGTGTTGGTGTGCAGCTGGCGCGCTGGCTTGCAGCTGCCGTGGCACAGCAGACTGCCGTGCAGTGCCCAGAACTACCGTACAGATTTGGCACGCAGATCGCTGTGAGGTGGTCGACAGCGCGCGCGCTCGAGTACCCCGTCGCGACGGCGGTAAATAGTGCGCAGCCCAAAGGCGCCGCTGTGGTCAACGCTACGCGCTATGACGCATCACGGCGGGCGCTCGTCGCTAAATAGTCGGCCGCGCAGCGATGTGCTTCATCGGCGGCACACACGCCTTTTTGCGCTCACTTTTGTAACGCAGGCCACCGATTTACTCGCAGCGAACATGTCATCATCGCGTTTGTCGCCCAATGCTTGCAAGCCGTCTTGTGAAGTCGCCGAGTTGCTTCAATGCTGTTCGCCAGCGCGCTTGCCTATCCTGTCCTCGACTCGACAGGAGCGAATTAGCATCGACCATGCCCACCGCCCCGCATCACACAAAAATCACCACACCGGAATGGTGCCGTGTGGGGTAGGTATTGGCACACATGTCGGTAACGAGCGACTGCTGATAGTATGCATGCTGCTTTGATTCAGCCGCTCAACGAACGGTCGGCCCTGCTGCCGCATGTGCCTGTGCAAGGTGATCTGACCCCCGAGGAAAGCAGCTCAGTGGCGTGTTTGCTCAAGGAGCTTGGCGTGTTCAATCGGATGGCAAGTCCCATTGTACTAGCATTCCTGCTGCAAAAGTCGATCGACATCACCAGTGTCTTCTCGCTGGGCCACCTGGGCGCGCAGGAGCTGGCGGCATCGGCACTCGGCACCATGTTTATCGCCATGACCGGCTGGTCGGTGATGCTCGGTATGGTCACTGCTCTCGACACGCTGGGAAGTCAGGCGTACACGGCCAGTCCCAACCCGCACATGCTTGGGGTGTACATGCAGCGCACCGTTCTCGTGCTGATGCTCATGTCAATGCCTATCAGCATTCTCTGGTGGTACTCTGAAAATGTGCTGGTTTTGCTGGGTCAGGATCCGGAGCTTTCTGCGCTCAGCGGGCGATTCATCCGCTGGTGCATCCCGCGCTTGGTGCCGTACATTGGCTTTGAGAGCATCAGGCGCTACCTGCAAGCACAGGGCATCATGCACGCGAGCACCTACATCCTCATGGTCACCAGTCCGCTCAATATCCTCACCAACTACCTGCTCGTCTGGTGGCCACCGGTCTCGCTTGGCTTCATCGGCGCACCCATCGCCACTGCCTTCACTCATTGGCTGAATTTTATTCTCATGGCACTGTTTGTACGCTTTGTGGACGGTCGGCAATGCTGGGGAGGCTGGTCGCGCAAGGCGCTGCAGGACTGGGGCACACTAGTCAGCCTTGGTCTGGCCGGCGTGGTGCTCATATGCAGCGAGTGCTGGGCATTCCAAGTGATTGCCCTGGTTGCCGGCTACCTCGGCACAGTGCCACTGGCCGCGCAAAGCATCATTCTCACCATCATGTCGTTCATGTTTACGGTGCCGCTGGGCGTCAGTATTGCCGCGTGCAATCGCATTGGCAACCAGCTTGGTCTTCAGCACGCTAACGGTGCCTGGCTGGCGGCAAAGAGTGCGCTTGTCCTGGCGGCAGTTTTTGCCAGCGTAAATACCGCCACTTTGCTGCTGTTCAAAGATCGCTGGGGGTACTTGTTCAACCGTGATCCAGAGGTGATTGCTCTCACCAGTGCACTCCTACCTATCGTCGCCATCTTTCAAGCTAGCGATGTGGCGAGCGGTGTCTGTGGCGGTATCCTACGCGGCGCAGGGCAGCAACGTATTGGCGCCTACTTGTCCATGTTTTCCTACTACGTCGTCTCATTACCGCTCGGCATCTATCTCGCCTTCTCCCGCGGGTTTGGTCTGGCCGGACTGTGGTGGGGTGTTTGCTTGGCACTGTTTATCGTCACCTCGGGTGAAGTCTGGATCATCCTGCGCATTGACTGGTACGCCGAGGTTGAAAAATGCGCCAGGCGCATCGGCAGCGACATTAGTACGGCCATTAGAGATGAAGAGACGTGCAGAGCAAACTAACGCCGTAGCAAGCCAGTGGATACTATTGCATTATTGTGCCAAGTATTAAAGAAATTGCGTTTCAAGCAGTCACATTGCAAGCATCAAGTGCCGTTCCATGCCCGCAATGCTGCCCACAACCAAAGTCAAAAAGGTCATGCACACCCTGCCCATCGTATGTGCCATATGGTGCATATACAGCAGCCATACAAAACGATACGCTGTGAGATATGTGCATCTATGGAGTAGTTATCCACAATGTGGAAGCGCATGATATGCAATATCATTGTCGCCAAGTATTGCACCAGCACCATAATGAGCAGTCACGGAAGCTTCGCAGAATGGCGCTGACTGGCTCGGGCGGCTGGCCCATCTCTTCCAGAAGCACCCTACAGCCACATTCTACTGTTGCTTGCGGTCACGAAAGTAGCTGCAAATAAGCGTTTAGCCCATTCGATAATCACTCCCTTTTCTTTGCTTGCAACTGCTTATTCGGCCCAGAACAGCATTCATGTTTAACTGGTCCGCGTACACTGTGAATTGGGCAAAGACGTATGCACAAGCAAATCCGCGCTTGTATTACCATCTCGCCACTATTATTCTTGCGCGCAGCCTCTCCGACATGCAGTGCTCCGTATTTTTGCCTTTTGCTCTTCTCGGCATTTTGTTGTTGCCACCGCTTGGTCAGCAGCCTTTGGTCATTCACCAACCCGCTCACCGTCTTCACCAAGCCTACTCAGCTGGACATTTCCGTGCGCCCAACCATCCGGCTGCTAACGCCGGCTTATTGCTTTACTATTCGTTGTTGTCCTTGTGTTCTACCGGTCTTTGACTTGCTGCTGCATGCACGCGCTGCTCGGCCAACTTGCTTCCGCGCACTTTGTCATTGCTATTTAGCTGACGTGAGTACACGCCTCTTGCTTTCTCTCTTCTGCGCAGGCACTACTGTAGGCGTATTCCCGTCGCCACACTGATTACTGTACTATTTGTCTAGCGTTTACGCTCTTGCGTGTCACTCTGCCTACACTTTTCCCTTTCTATCTGCCTGCTATCCACGTCAGCATACGCTAAACCATGCTACTTTCCGACTTTTCTGCCAACCTAGCACAACCGCCCGGTGACGCAGTTGGAATCAGCAGCAGCAATAGTGTCAACAGTGCCGACCAAGGCATATCACAGACCGAGGAAAGGCCGTGGTATCTCGGCTACGACTACAAGAGCGATGAGGTCGTCTTTACCGCCGGCGCTAACGTCAAGGGTGACACGCTGCCGGCGCTGGTGGAGCTGTGCACACTGCATGATGCGTTCGACTCGACCTTTGCCAGCAATTTTCTGCTCACCTATCGTTCCTTTACCACGTCAGATGAGCTTATGAATCTGCTCTTTGAGCGCTTCCTAGTGCAGCCACCGTCAGGTCTGATGGCGGAGGAACTGAGCATATGGAGACAGCGCAAGCAGACTCCCATCCAGCTTCGGTAGGTGGTAGCGAGGCAGGATTGCTAAGATGGCGTGCGCTGACTGTTGTTTGATGTACAGCGTGTTCAACATTATGGAACAATGGCTCGAGTCTGTGTATCAGGAGGCGGATGATGCCGATGTGTTGGTTAAGCTACGCGAGTTTGTCGCGTCAATCATGTCGGCGCACCTTGACAGTACTTTACTGTTGCTCAAGCTCATTGAAAAGCGCGAGAAGGAACTGACTGACGCGACGCTGCGCAAGCTGGTGCGCAACATCAAGCAGGAGGCGCCGCCGTCGATTCTGCCCAAGAATTTGCACAGCGTCGAGTTCCTAGACATTGACGCACTCGAGTTTGCACGTCAGCTCACAATCATGGATTCGCAGCTTTACTGCAAGATCATGCCAGTCGAGTGGCTCAGCAAAGCGTGGTCCAACAAGGAGAACTCGCGCTCGGTCAACATCAAGATGATGATTGAGATTTCCAATCATCTGACGCACTGGGTCATTGAGCTGATTCTGCAGGAGAAGGATGCACGCAAGCGTGGTCATCTCATCCGTCACTTTGTGTCTATTGCAGAGGTAGGCTGTCGACTGGGCACTGTGATCATTGTGGTTCACGTAGCGCTCACTGCTTGTCGATTACATGGCGCCAGAAATGCATGAACCTCAACAACTACAACAGTCTCATGGCCATCCTGGCTGGTCTCAACTCGGCACCGATTCACCGTCTGAAGCGTACCTGGGAGCTGGTGCCAGCTAGGACCAACAGCACACTGGAGGTGTTGAAGAACCGGATGAATCCGACCAGGAACTTTTCAACCTATCGCGAGGGCCTGCACTCCATTGACCCGCCGTGTGTGCCTTTCCTCGGTACGTTCTGAAACGGGCGCACGCCAAGCATATTGGGCGTTGCTGTAGCATCCGCTGCATTTCGCTAACCGTGTCTGATTATTACTGCAAACCAGGCGTGTACCTGACCGATCTTACCTTTATCGACGATGGTAATCCGGACAAGCTGCCCAAGACGGATCTTATCAACTTTAGCAAGTATAGCAAGTGTGCCGATGTGATCAGCGAGATCCAGCAGTACCAGAGTTTTTGCAGCGTAATCTGCAGGGCGGCCGCGATGTGCAGGATCTCTACAACATGAGTCTGTACATTGAGCCGCGCGAGCGTGAGGACGAAAAGATTGGTCTCCTACTACATGAAAGCGGTTCCCTGTAGACTGCAGCCGATTGCCGGCCGATTGCGCGTCTGTCTGCACAGGTTCTGTTTGTCGTTGCCTATGCGCTGGCACCACATTACCATCCCCGCGCGGATTATTTGCCGTTTACTCGATAATAATGGTCCATTGCCCATTTATGATGTGTAATGTTGGTCATGAGCATGACTGTAGATGTGGCAAAACCATACAGCGTGTTTGTGGCGCAGCTTGCATCAATGATATGTTGCTGCAAGGCTCCTTTTTCTAAGCGATGGTGTATGCGGGCGATCTCGTGGTGTAACGAGCGCAGTCGGACTGGCCTCGTTGTCAAGTGGAAAGAGTGTGAATTCGATGATTTTATTCCCAGTATTCGCTTAATGGTACGCGTTTAAATAGTTGAACGGCTCCAGTGATCTTGTGGTCTAGCCTCTAGAAGTGATTCTCTGTTTCATCCAGCTTGGCTTGTTTGAACTCTTATACTTTGTGACATCTTGCAACATTACAAGACGTTGAGACATCGTAAGATATGGTGTCGTTTTGCATCTACGACGCCGTTACATGCATGCTACAGATCAAGCGCTTGAACAAGTTAGACCTCAGCCTGGGATATTTCCGGATTGTGCAAGGATGCAGGTGGCTCCGCGTGACCAGACAGAGTATGTGCTGGATAGAGCGTCACTATTCCTAGCAGCAAGATAAAGACAAACGTAACGATGCCGAGCGACAGGTTTGCAAGCGCCACGTAGAGAATAAACAGCAGCCAGACGATGACTGCCATGCCAATTTGCTGCGTAGCGCAGTCAGTTGTGTTAGTATGGGTATTTGGCGTTACGCCTTGCCACATCGCCCAAAACTTACCCAGCGCTTCTTGTTGCTGCCCGCAACCTTTGACTCCCTTGGGCAAATCAGGAACATCCAAATAGAAACGAGGCAGAGAAGGGTGACATAGCTAATATCCAAGCCATAGAGTGCATTGAGTGGTACCACGTATTCAGACATGATATTGGATATCATCTCGTTGATATCGGAAACATTGGGCGCCGTACTGATGTTATAAATGGCATCGCGTATACGCTGCTGGGCGTGCTTCACGACAATTATGTTGGCTATCGTTGTGAGTATCACTAGGCCAATAGAAATGTAGGTGATGAGCCTAGCCCATTTGGCACTGTTACCAATCTCGTGCTGCATCGATGTTGTCCTATTGATGCCAACACAAGGCGTAAGTCATGGAAATTGTATATCACATTGCTGCCACTGATTACCTACCATCGTGCAATCAAAATCGCAAGTGTGATGAAGTAGAAAAGGTAGGCAATGGCATTCAAGTATAGAGAGAAATCAGGCTGTTCTGCGATGGTAAACGCACTAGCACCGCTGACTGTATTATCGCGGTGTGTCAGCAAGTGT
>KZ992900.1:0-12947 GCA_003614735.1 Thamnocephalis sphaerospora | reverse complement strand
GCACGCAGTCGGTTACGTCGTTCGCGTAACGCAGCTGCACAGGTGTTGGCGAGCGGTTAGCGGACGCATGCAGGCAGACTTGGCCAACGTGACACACTCACCGCCAAACTCGCTGAGGGTCTGTGCAGACACCAGGCCACGCAGGTCAATGTCGATGAAGGAAAAGTCACAGCCGAGCGGCAAGTGCTTTAGGAACTTGAACCGCTTGCGGAGCTCCTGGTAGAGGGCAATACAGCAACGCTTAGTATATGTCGCCGACCACACAGCCGTCCGCAAAGCGGCACGCACCTCTGTCATCGTCGACTCTTCGGTGTTTTCAGGCGTCACATCGATAATGTCGGGCATACACTTTGGCGATGCCCGATCCTGCTTCAGTGCGCGCTGATAAAGCGGATGGATAAAGCAGTAGCGCCCGTCGTCGCTCTGGTAAAAGTAGTAGTCACCGGGATGCGGTGCACTGCCATCTGTTACAGAAAGGATTGGCGCCGTCGTGCTCGTCTGCTTTTCGAGCGACGAGGTTTGCAGCACGGGCACCTCCATTAACGCAGTGCTGCCAGCCTCTTCGTGAATAAACGTTTCGAATGGGTGCGCGGTACCATTTGAGCTAGCATCCTGCCAGCTGCTGCGCGGTGACGTAGTAGACTTAACATACAGCCAGCGAAATTCATATCGGCTATGAGCGAATGTAGTCTGCGCGTGCGACGCCTGCTTACTACATACCGTTGACGCGTTGCCAGTCTCCGTGCTCGACGTGCTTGCAGGTGCGCTGGATTTACCCGCCTCGTCCTTTTCGGATGTGGCATCGCTCACGGCCAGCTTTCCTACCGACGACGCTAGTCTGTCCTCTTGCCAAATGCTTTGCATGTGCCGAAAAGCATACTCCATGTTGGCAGTCCACTGATCATTTACCGCCTGCGCTTTATCCTATAGTCATCAGCAGCGGGCACAACAAACCAAAGAACTGTGTCAGTGAACCGACGATACTGGGCTTGGATTGCCACTTTGCTGCTTACCCGGATGATCGCGCATGCCGCCTCCAAATACGGGATCTCCTCGGGCGACTGCCAATCGCGCGCTTCCTTCATGGCTGTCTCCAACGCAGCCAGCTCGGAGCGCAGATGAAGCACATAGCGGTCGCGTGAGGCAAGTGTCAGTCTGCTGAAATTGAGCGCATGAGGATGTGCATCCCAGGGTAAAAGTCCGTGCATGGAGGCGATACGCAGTGTCTCGTCCTGCTCAATCGTCGGCAGCTGCGAATCTCGCGGCAGTGTGAGCACGCTCATCTGGTGCATCGTCGGAAAAAGGACAGCAGCAAGTCGTCAGTAAATACGGCAACAGCATATCTCGTGCAGCATTAGTGGCCTACTACTTACCGTATCCCGCTGCACAAGCCGCATGCGCACTGGTGAGGCTGATTTGCTGTCGCCGTTTGCCACCTCGGTGCCCTGCCCGCGAATGTACAAGACACCGCGCAATGCGTGCCGCGTAATCGAGTCCCAGCAGATAGGGCACTTGCGCCAGTTGCGCTTAGTGCGCGATGCGTCCTGGTCCGAACCGCGCCGCGGATCATTCTCTGTTGGGTCCGTGTCCAGATAGCGGAGCACGCATCCAAAGCAGAACACATGGCCGCAGCGCGCAACACGCGGTGCAACCGGCTTGGACAGGCAAATGGGACAAGATGGGTCCTCCTGAGCCACCATGACCTGCGTCATACAACTGTGCCGTCAGATATCGTGCCGCATGATCCAGCATCCACTGTTCGCATTCCGTACCACTTGTTCAACATCGTCCCAGTCCACAGCAATGTCTAAGTGAACAGTAAAACAGCAGGAGGATGAGCAAACCAAGCGGTGCAGCGTGTCATGGCGCTACTTGCCTGCGTCCGCCAACTGCACCGTGTAATCGCCAGTCGGCCGCACAACAAAGCGAAAGCTATGTACGTGTGTCGGTTACAGATGCATCGCCAAAGTATGCTCACTGTGCACGCAACCTACTTTGCATTCATAAAGCGTTCCTTGTTGAACGGCGTATGGTGGACACCACGCCGCCGACGTGGCACAAACGAGGGCGGTGGAAGGCGCGGCGGCAGCGAAAAGTTGAGCAGATGGTTCAGCGATATCTGCCCCTTTCGGTTTGCCGGACCAAGCAGCAGCTCCTGGCAACAGCATGGCAATGTGAGCGCCACGGACGGTCGTTGCTGCCATACCTTGACCTACCTGGTCAGCATGCTCGTCGGCTGATGATACAAAAGAGGCGTCGCCGTTCTGGCGTCGTTGTCCTCCTCCTCGGTGACGGCCGCGTGTGCCACCACTACTCAAATTGCCACCGCCTCGGCCGCCACTACGGCCACGGCCACGGCCGCGCTGTCCCTGTCTGCCACTTGCGCCGCCGCCGCCGCGAGTAGCATCGCTGGCGCCCGCGACTGAAACGCTGCTGGACCCGTCCATGGCTAACAACCGCCGTTGTTAGCGGGCCGCTGGTAAGCTTGGTGGTGTAGGAAGCCAAAACGAGTAGCGTAGCGAGGGATCTGCGATAGCGCGCTGGCCGGCTCAAGCAGAACAACGGCAAGCGCTAACTAACGCAGGAATTACCGGGAGGCACGCACAGCTAGGGAGACGAGGTGCTGGCGATGCAGATCACTTGTCGGCGGAATGAGCGGGCAACACAGCCGGTCAGGAAACAACGCCCACAGCAGCAGCGCGATTCGGCGTTGCAGGTGCAGGATCAGCAGAGCAGGTTGCTCGCGTGCAACTAGCAGGCAGCGTGAAGCAGCGAGTGTGCGGAATGGAAAGGAAGGCAACCACCACCAAAGAACAACAGTCGGCTGACTGCCACTAAAAGCGTAAGACACTGCTGATATCGCTTAGCCAACCAAAACAGTGCAGGCAGCAGCACAGGCAAGGCATAGGATGACTCAGACGCCAGGTGTATATGCCGTCTGATGTCGCTCAATGTAGCATCTACTGGCTACGTATTCGCGTTGGCTGCGTACTACTCAAAGACTTGCCTATGAGATGCTTCCAATGAACGTAGCTGCGCATTTCATGTGCTTGTGTGGTCACGCTATCGGGCAGTGCAGCACACAAACAAGATGGCCTATCAAATCTACCATGTCGGTTAGATGCCAGGTTAATCGTCACGTCTTTGCGTGCTTCGTTTCTATGGATATTACGCGATGTTGACAATGGTTCAGAGCCGGATAGCCTGCATTGTCTCCTCGCTCACGCAAGCTCATTTGAGCAACGATATGAATGGCTACGGTTTCTTATGTGGGCCGGCTGTACTTGTGCTTGGCGCTGACTGCGCTGTGTCCCATGATTCGATAGTGCAGCACAACGCCCACAACGGTTTGTTCAAATAAACAAAGGCAGACTGCAGAATATCAACGCCCTTTGTCCTATACCCCTTGCAGGAGCTATAAATGGCACTCGCGAATGCAGCATCGAATGTCCTTACTGCCATCTCACTATTGCCACTCCACTCATTTCTTTGCCACTATCATGAGGCATATTCCAGATGAAGTGCTTGACCGTATTATTGAGGCTTGCATCGATGAGCAAGCGCTAGTATCGCTATCCTGTGCTTCCAAGCAACTGCGTATTCGTGTGGTCAACCAGCAAGAAGCATGGTGTGCTCGTTTCGAGTTGCATTTTACACAGCGTGACCACAACGAGCAAATATGGCTAAATCAGTACAGGCGAGAAAGCCGGGCTAGAGCACGTCTCAACGGTGTTGTCAGCAAAACGTCTGGCTTGCGGAAAGACCCTTACATTGATTGGTTTGGCGCTTACTGCAGACGCCGCGCAACCGAGTATCGTTGGCGTCAAGGCCATTATGCAGCGCATCGGCTCAGCATAGCTAGCACGCATCCATGCGGTATTCGTCTTCAAAGCATTCCGCATGCTTCTAAAGGTTCTATTGCAAGCAAGGCATGTGTTGCATCTCAGTGGCTGCTGGCACCTCAGCAGCAAGCAGAGTGGTTCCTGGAACAGCTAAACTGGGGCGATACGGATGTAGAGCACACGGAGATACAGGAGACGTGGTGGTCAGATGATTACCTGGTTATTTGGACACAAAACAACTTGACCGGTCATCGTCCATTACATGTTTGGCATTTCAATGCGCTACACAGACCACCGCGCATTATCAGTACTGGCACGCAATATACAGGAGACGTAAATATACGAGATAGCTGGCTCATATGGTCTACCACAAACATAGAGCCTTTGGAGTGCACCATTTATACTTACAATCTTGACAGGGGCTTTTTCCATTCAAGTGCCTTGTGTGATTCTGGCAAGTATTGTATTCTACGTGCGACAACGACCAACATGGATATCATTTCGGTAGAGTATGAACGCGATACTTATAATAGCCGTAAAGTCACGTGCAAACTGTGGCAAACTCCATCTGATGAGGCTGTGGCGTTGAAATGGAAAGCAACTAGGCGAACCAGCATTAGAATATTTACTGGTGATATTCAGCTGCTGAACATTGATGATAGCAGCTTTATCATGGGCCTAGACGGTTTGGGGCCAAGTTCATTAAGCTCGTCCACCATATTACTGATAGACATAGCCAATGATATATCGGGCACATCACTGGAGGAGAGGTGGGCACGCAGCATGAAAGCTGGTATAATAAGTCCCATCGAATCTCGCAATCTGGTTGCTGTACATCAGGATCGTGATTTGGTAACCTTGCTAAGTCTAAGTAACGGCGCAGACGTTCATCGAGTGTATCTGAGCTGCTGGATGCAAAACGGTCTTTACCCGTTGGAGAGCCAGTGGGCAAGAATGACCGATAAAGATATATGGCACGATCCAAAAAACGACGCTGCTTTGGACATTCACGATGAGGCCGTACAAGTGTCGTCTCCAACCGCTGCACTCTACAGCCATGAGGACACGCATATTGTGATTGATTACACTGGAGATGTACAGTGGCGGAAATGCACATTTACAACAGGAAAACTGCCAACAGCCGAGTATAGTTCTTTGATTGCCGAGTACAAGCGTAAAGCTGTCGAACGCGCGCGCATACGCGACGAAAGTGAGCGCACGTGTGTCAACATCACATGCGAATATATCATGGGTTTAGGAGTGCCCATAGACGGTGTAAGTTTACTTGAAGAGGGCGAAAGTACGCTTGAAGAAAGAAAGCGTTTTTCTGAAGTAAGCAAGCATATTTTTGAGAAAACCATGTGCACGGCCGAAAAAATCGTGCATATGCTTCAAGAAGATGAGTGTACGTTAGCCAAGTACGAATCCTATGATGGTGAATAGAAATGTTTGGTTGGAGAGCAGCAAAGAATATGCACTCTACTCCTTTCGGCTGACAACGTAAGTGTGTCAACGTGCATCGATTAAGAAGACGCTTAGGCAGCGGCACATCCCGTACGCCACCAACTGATGCAAAAGTCCTAGGACCGATTAGCATGGATTTTGAAGCCTTACTTTGTCTAGTTGCCTTGAAAACCAGCGCCATGCCGAAGAGTTGCGCGCCGCAGGGATTGTTGAACTGTAAAAAGCACCTCCGCTTGATGGTATAAAAAATATCCAACTTTTGTTTTAACCAAGACAGGTCCACGCATCAAGTGTTGTGATTGTGCATGTAAGTCTGGCTGACAGCATATCTTACGGCACAGATAGTCTACAGCAGTGGTGCAGTGTGCGTAGTCTTGTACTGTACTGTTGGAGCTATGGACATCTTTGCCGCAGCCACCCGACCACAGTGTGGCGCTACACACGGATGTAAGAGTGATGATGTGTGGATCTGATATCAATCGGGCGGCAACAAAGGCGGCATTTATAACACCCTGCATGTCCAAGCCGCAGCCACACGTGGCAACTTGCACCTTTCCCACCGTCATTGCCGCACTCGTTCGTACAAATCGCTCGTTCTTTGGCTCAAGCCATGTCGCTGGTGCAGGTATGGCGGACACCTGAGCGCTGGCTGTGTCTAACGCTAATTGGAGACGTGTAATGCAAATAGGGCATGGCGCGCATACTGCGGCATCAACCATGCATAACACGCTTGCAGCCAGGACTGGGGCGTTTCTTTGGAACGAGTGCACCGGCGCAGCTGCACATTAAGCTAGAAGACGATGGCACAGTAGTCTCGCTACCAGACAAACCACAAGAACCAGAGTCGGACCTTTGTTGTATGAGGTAATGGCGAATGCAGGCCGTGTGCTGGTCCAGCTGGCTAACGACGTGCCAACTGACTGTTGCTATTGTCGCTGGTACTGACCATAGTGGCTGTGCACGCTGGTGAGTTATTGGTAGACGGCAAAGTGTCTGGATCGCTGGCTGACTAATCGCATTCTTGCTTCCATGTCGTTGCCAATAGTGTGTGGGATATCTATGCCGAAGACATGCAGGCGTATGAACAGGGGCTGCGCAATTTGCGCGAAAAGCTTGCCGACGACAGCCGACCTGTTCCACCGCTGCTTACTCGATTGCTTCGCGATATGGAGACAGGCGGAGGTGTGGCCATAGGTGGCCCAGATGCATCGATGCGCGCCTTTATGGAGATGGAGCGGCAGATGAAGCAGCAACAGCGTGGCAGCGGGTGATTATAGAGTAAAATATTCCGGTGGCGCGGCGGTGCTTTTCGTCCACACGCATTCCCGTCCACTTTTGATCTGCGCCTGTTGGTCCCGTCTGCGTGATCTGCCATCACCATGTTTGCCAGTGTGCGCGCCCATGCGCCGCGACTGTCGCGATCGCTGCTCGCGCGCCAGGTGAGCCGCCGACAGGGGACGGGGCAAGTTGGCGTTTGGTGGGCTGAATCGGCGACGCGTGTCGGGAATAGATCCGGCACAATGCTTCTGCGGCTGCCAGCGCTGCTACCAGCGACGCCGCCTACCAGGAGGCAGTCAAGGTACTGCGTGCGCATCGCGATGAAAAACTGGCCAAGGTCAAGGCGTTTGAAGAGCGTCTGAAGAAGCTGGACAGCACGGGTGAGCAGGCGCGCGTGTGGAATGAGACCGTGCACGCGTTTTATTGACCAGCCATGACCGGTTGGCAGCGGCGGACAAGCAGCGTAAGCACCTGGAGAAGCACATTTACAAGCTGCGCGTGCAGGCCGAACAGGACCAGCCGGAGACGCTGGCACGCGTGGAGAGCGGCGACAGTGGGTGTCGCGTAGGCCAGCGCAATTGGAGTGCGACGCGTCGCTAACGTTGAGCATGAATGTGATTGGCAGTCGACTTGACGGTGCCGGTATTCCGCCATCTGCGTGAGCGCATCTGGCGCGAGGGTGTCCGCGAGACGCTGGTGAGTACATGGCGATGCGCGCGACGCGTATTTAAATGTTGGCCTAATGTGCATCTGTCTAGCTGGAGCGTATTACACAAATGTACGTGCTGCCGGATGTGCTGCCGCCGTCGATGAGTCCTGTCATGGACGTGCATCTCGAGTTTGCCGATCCGGCCGACGCTGCTACGCCGGTGCGCTTTACACATGGCGATATTCTGCCCACGACGCTGGTCGCGCAAGCACCACAAGTACACGCACAGTGCTTCCATGACGAAACGCGTCTGTACACGCTGATGATGGTCGATCCGGGTGAGCACCGACAGGAATGCACTGGCCAGTGTTCCAATGCTAATCACCCGTCCATGCTTAGATGATCCGTGCCCGGCTGAGCGCACATACCGCACGCGTTGCCACTGGCTAGTGTATGTAGTGTGCGGCCATGTGTCGTATTATCGTAGTTGCTGATGCAGTGTACACACCAACAGTGCCAACGTACCCTTCCACCTGACACAGTCAACCATGGCCGAGGGTGCTGGCGAGACGGTGCTGGCCTACGAGGCGCCGCTGCCGACCAAGGGCACCAAGCGTCATCGGTACACGCTGCTGGTGCTGGAACAGGCGGCCGGTGGCCAGGAGCGCATGACGATCCAAGCCGAGGCGCTGTCTGATCGGTGAGCCATGCAACGTGGCAGCGCGACGACGGCACATGCTTACGATGATGCGATGCCGTAGGATTGTGGATGTGACTAGCTTCCTACAGCAGCACCAACTGACGCCGCGCGGCATCACCTTCTTCCGGAGCGAGTGGGACGAGGCCGTGGATCAGCTGTATCCCCAAGTGCACGGTAAGCAAATGGCGCGGCAGTGTCGGTGACCCACGCTGAGCTGACGTGGCAAGTAGGTGTGCGCGCACCCGTGTATGGCCGTGCGCCCAAGCTGGATCCGGTGCGTGATGCGGCGCTTATACAGCGCCTGATGGCCTAAGCATGGCAGGCCAATGGCAACCGCAGCAGGACAGGTTGTATAGACTGAAGTGAACGTCTGATTAAAATAGCCTACTGCCAAAGATGCATACGTGTGCGTAGCCTTGACTGTTTGTTGTGACTCGGCCTCTGCGGACAAGCCACGACGACAACGACGATGACTGCGCCGCAGTATCGGCCATGATCGGCTGTATGCGCCGTCTTGCGCGACAGGCCAGCGACGCCCACACCCGTATCACAGCGATGCGGCTGCCCGCGGATGCATGCGGATACGCTGCGCTGATGCGGCATAATAGCGGACCGGCGTAGCCTTTCGGGCTGGCCTGCTGCCGCCCTATCCATTGCTCCTTTTCGTGCAGGACAACATGGATACACACGTGGCCTTGAGCTGACCTTGTACGCGAGTAGACGGATGGCCGCCTGCTGCTACCGCTGCTGCTGCTGCATCGTATTCATCTGCAGACGGATGCTCTGGGCGTGTATGTGTGATGGTGTATGTATGTGTTTTGGCCGGCTACCCCTTTTTCCCTGCCCGCCGTTGCCGTGCATACACGCGCTGCTACTGGCGTTGCTTATACGTCAACGACCAGCCCAACTGGTTCAGCGACGATGGTGCATCCGTGTTGCGGATGTATGGTGCGATGATGGCCCTTGCCCTGACCCAGCCTACGCTGCATGCTACCAAGCCAAGTGCCCCCCAACAGCCAGTGGCCAGCGCAAGAGAACACGCCCACACCAGGTGACAGGCAGGCAAGCTGTCAGACGGTGAGGACCCCATGTTGTTGGCCGCTTGAACCATACACTCTTTGCTTTTACTCGGTTGCAGCCACGGGTGCAGCTTCACTTTCTTTCTGCCGGCATCCCCACCTGTGCGCTTTTTGCCTCTGGGCGCATCTACGCGTGTGCTCGAGCCAGCCTGTCTGCGCACCACCAGCATTCCCACTACGGCCGCCGTCTACTCACTGGCGCGGCAACGTGTGTCATCTTGCGCGCCTGCCTCTTGCTCTAGCGTGCATCTAGGCCGCGTTGACCTTGGCGCTTCCTTGGTGCGGCCACAGCGCATACACCCACGCTCACGCGCGCCTGCACGCTGCCCGCCGACGGCTGACGCGGGCTGCGTGTGCGGCGACCATTGTCGGTGTAGACACCGCCTACTGCGACTCGTTGGCGCGATCGTCACGACTACACCACCGCTCTACACGCTTGCGTGCGAGTGTCTACGCTCAAGCGTCTATCAACGCCGACACCAACTCCGCTTTAGCATCTCCTTGGCCGCTCGCCTGTCTCAGGTAAGCTACTATTCATGTCGAGTTTGGGACGCCTTGTTTCGAGAGCCGCAAGGTCAAGTGAACAAGTTTATGCGGCGGGTTACTTGCACACACACACACACACACGCACCCACGCACACATACGCGCGTCCACATATGCGCATATACCCAGCGAACGCTCAAGTCTGCGCCATTGGCAATACGTCACGAGCAGGTTGGGATGTTCAGCGTGCGCGGTGGCAGCGATTCACGCATTGTGGCGTCGCTCCCACCGTTCTTTGGCACTTGTGCTTCGTTGGCAGGTGGCTTTCTTCCGGTGTGGGTGGTACTGGCCTTGGTGCGGCGAAAGACGGCGGTGGAGCGACTGTGCCCCATGCGCTCCCTGCCACCACAGCCGTCCGGTTCTGGATGGCTGGCGATCGCCATTGGCCTGGATGCGGATTTAGTGTGGTGCCACAAGTAGCGTGTGCGTGCGCGCGGCCCAGCGATCATCGCCACGATGTTGGCCCGATACACCCTCGACGGCAACGGCGCTTTGGATCGCAGGGAAAGAAGGCGCGCCTAGCTGGGCTGGGCATAGCTGCTTGCGCTGGCACGCGCGATGGCGCGTTCCCATGGGTAGGCCAAGTGGCGCGATGGGTATCACGCATGGATGCATATATGCGCTGGCCGGCGTGCGCATGTGGATGTGGCGGTGCAGTACGCGTCGCCGGTGACGCTGTCGGGGAACCACTCGAAACGCCGGTGTGTCTCTCCTACCTGCTAAATTCATTCGGAGCCGCCTATCCATATGCTGGCTACCTAATCCGGTGCATATGCTGCTGGTGAGCGTGCTGCCATGTGTGGCCGGTAGCTTTGCGATGACGATGGTGGCGGCCACGGCGGATGGCCACAGCGGCCAGACCGATGGCGATACCGGCCGGCCGATCGCTGTGCGCCCCGCTAGTGTATGTGTGTGCGCCTGCACCTGCGCTCGCTTGTCACGCTTATCTTGTGCTCTTTCCCAACTCGTCTGCGTCTTGCCGCGTGGATACGTTATTCCTTTTTTTCGTCGACGCATTGGCCGAGCCGCATCTGCGTTCAGCGCCACCCTATCGTCGCTCCTTCCCTGGTGCTGCATACAAAGCGGTATTACAACGCTTGGCTTCGGCCGCTGCCGGGTTTCTACTGGGCAGCTGCCGCTTGCGCGCCACAAGTGGTGCCTGGGCCTTGAGGACCGTTTGTCATTCGCAGCTTCTTCTCCTTCTCACCCTACGTGCACTTGTAGCGCCAGCACATCGCCACCTGCGGCCTGCTACGTTGCGACCTTTTTTTCTCTTTACTCAGTCCTCTGTGTGTGTGTACTCATCCACTCTTCGCTTACACCGTGTTGCCTTTGCACAAGGCGACCGTCTCGTACTGTGCACGTGCAATTGGCTTGCGGTCACTACTGCTCTTCCGCTTGTCTAGTGTGCGCTTGTAGGCGTGTGTGCATGGTTTGCGGGACAAACCGCCTGCTTGCAACAGTCATTCCTCTGGGTAGGCATCTTTCGGAGTGGGCGAGCGGGGAGGCGGGCGGGCATTCGGAGCAGGCAGGCTGATGCTGTGCGGCCGAGGCGGGGTTGGGCGGCGGCCAGGAATAGCAGCTGCAGGGCTATTACCCAGCATGCGTCGCAGCCGCCACTGTTGCGCTAACCGCATGCTTTCTCAAACCTCCGTCCACAGGCACACTAGGCCCATATACTTTTATCGTTACGGTTGTGGTAGCGCAGCAAAATGTCGCGGTCTGGCGATAAGGGATCGCGGGCAGGCAAATCCAGCAGCCACGCCAAGGTGGCCAACACTGATGCCGGTGCAAAGGAGGGGCGCCGCGGGCAGGCGCAGCGCAACGCCTACGGTGAGGGCTCGGCGAACGCGGCGACGCTCTACAACCTGAACGCTGGCAACAAACGCGATCACGATCAGGGGAGAAACGGCAACCGCCGAAGCTTGTTTATGGCGGGCGACCTGTTCAAGCGCGGCGGCGCCAGCGGCAGCAGCGACGTGGGCGGTAAGCATGACAACAGCTCGCGCACCAGCGTCGCCACTGCCCACGCACGCACCCACACAACGCCTGTGGTGGCTTCTGGCACGTTTACGCCTGATATGGGGCGTCGTCTGCGGGACTCGGACACCGCAAGCGTGCGTAGCACAAGCAGCATTCGCTCCAGCATTGCACAGCGCGTGCGTCGCGTGTTCAGCTCATCAAACCTGTTTGAGCGAACTCGTCAGAGCGACGGAAAAAAGAAGGCCAACGCTTCGGAGCCGGTGTCGCGCTCCGAGACGCCCGACGTCTCGCCCGATCCGCGCGCGACGCAGCGGCGCCAGGGATCGCGGCCATCGGCGTCGCCATCGCCGTCATCGTCGTCGCCGCAAAAACAGCCGTCGCATGGCGGCCGTCGCTCGACCGGCAGCTCGACGCCGCCCATCACCAGCGCCAACGGCTCGCGCTCGAGCAATGGCGCATCCAACGCCTACAATCGCGACTCGTTTTCCTCGTCCACCTCGTCGGTCAATTCCGCGCTAGGCTGGCACGGACTGGTGCCGCCCGGTCCGCCCGGCTCAAGCTCGCGTGGTCGGCGCCGGGGCAGTACAAGCAGCAGTACGAGCTCGGTGGCAGGTGCGCGTTCGCGGCGCAGCGTGCTCAGTACGCTGTCCAATCACACCGCCGGAAGCTGCTACAGCGGCTCGCCCAACAACTCATCCACCTCGCTGGCCTCCATGTCTGGCAACACCTCGGCAATGATGGTGGGCAACACAGGCAACGGCAACACAGGCAACGCTGTGTACCTTCGCGAAGCACGCTCGGCGTCCTTTGTTGCAAACACGCGGCGGCCGGCGGCTCCTTCGCCGCTCGGCAATCCAAACAGTCATGGCCGCTCCATGTCATACAGTAGTACGGCAGCCAACAGCGTTGGTCCATATGGCGCGAATCAGATGACGGCTTCGCCTCAGTTGCCGCCCATGGCTGTGTTGGCAAACGGTCGACCAATGATGGCGCACCCGTCCATGTTACCATACACGGCGCCGAACGCTCGACCCCCGTATGCGTCGAGCTCGTCCGCCCCTAGCCCGTTGGGTGTGCCGAGCATGCCGTGGATGCCTGCCGCGGGCCGACCGGCGTCACCACACTTTTCGCCGGCTACTGCATCCGGAAATCATCCGCAGCAGCGTCAGCATGCGGCAGCAATGGCTGCAGCCTACAGTCAGGGTCGCCCGGTGCCTTCCTTCTTCCACAACCAACCGTCGCCTGGCTACCCAAGCAAGGACATGGCCAATGCTGGTCAGTGGGAGCGCTATCGCCAGCGCAACACTTCCGACACAACCCTGCGCGCCATGGAAGCGGCTACGGCGGGGCAGAAGACGCCACCGACGCCGGTGTTGGCACGTTCGCTGGTCAATCCCACAGACATTGT
>KZ992899.1:0-12943 GCA_003614735.1 Thamnocephalis sphaerospora | reverse complement strand
AGCCGAAGAGGAAGCGTACGTGCAAGAGCAGGTTGAGCTGCGTGCAGAGCTTTGTGGTATGATAGAAGCACAGATGCTGCTGCCCCTCACGCAGCTATCTGTAGCCGCAGGCAACCGGCGACGTGTGATCATCTGTTACCAGCATGTGCCGACAGACGACAGCGCTGATTTGAAGATGAAAAGCCCACCCGGGCATGTTGTCATCCGGCTGGTTGATTTTGATCGCGACGTGTGCGATCTGTCGCCCGACACGCAGTCATGGGGCGACGAGCCGGACACAATTCCTGTTCGCGAGCTGTTGCTCAAGGCTAAGCCGCGTCGCGTGCAAATGGAGATTGGCCAGCGAAGCATCAATCTTGGCCAGATCGGCAAGGAGGAGCGCAAGACCAATGCCATTACCATTCGCAATCGCGGCGAGTTTCCCCTCTTTTACATTCTGAGAAAGTCGGGCTCAGCACTTTCTGGCGATATATCGTTTCGCAGCGGCCAGGCTGGCATTGTGCGCGGATTCAGCACGCGCGAGGTCGAATTCGCCTACCAGCCCAGCTTGTCGGGCGACTTTTCCGAAAAGATCACCGTGGAAAATGTGCTTGATCCGCAAAGCTGCCAGTCTGTGCTGGTAAAGGCCTATGTACGCAAGCCAACGCACTTTTATCTGAAGCCACACGCCTTTGACTTTGGCCCCTGTCTGATGGGCCACAAAGCGCCAAGATCGTGCGCGCTTATGGTGACAAACACAGATTATCAGCTGCGCACATTTGTAGCCAAGGTGGAGTTGCAGCAGCTGCGCTTTGGCGACTTTTCCGGCACGGTCGAGTTTCACGTAGCGCGCGGCGCTGACGGCTCGCTTGATGGCACCGGCGCACTGCTCAGTGAAGACGCCCAAGAGAAAATTGAAGCATTGGAGCAGAAAATGAAAATTGCACGCCGCAAGGGCCGATCCGATAAGGTCAAGAAGCTGGAGGATAAGCTGGAGCGTCTGCGGCGCGGCACACTCGATGATCCAGACGTCGGTGAGGACCGCGAGGAGGATGCTCTAGATGCCGATGACGAAAACGCCAACGACCCGACGGCCGGACAGCCTGGCGATCAAACCGAGGCGGAGAGTGCGTCTGGAATCAGCCGGGAGAAAGAGGCTGATGCGCCGATTCGAGCACTTCGGGTTACCGAGGGTGCAATAACATTTACACTCACGGGCCGCACCACTGAACAGGTGCTGATTGAGTTTACGCCGGTAGCAGCATCGCCGTCCGTGCCAGTGCCCGATACGGCATCAGACGAACGCTGTGACAGCAACCAAGGTTTTGGTCAGCCTACTCTAGCCGCTGTCGACCGCCAGACCATTACCGGGACTATTGTCGTGCATGAGCACAAGGACGTGGACGCTCAACAGGAGATTGCCTTTCAGGCAGTGGTGTATACCGAGGAGGCTGCATATGCAGAAGCGTGTGCGAAATGGCGTGCTGCCAACGCTGTCGACAATTCCGAGCAGTTCACTGGCGCTATCGTTACGGAGGGCTCGCTCCTAGCTGAACCGGTTGCGGATGAAGCTATTGCACGAGAGCGTAGTCTGTCGCAGACAAGTATAACCGCGCTATCCCATGCTCAAGACTCTGCGAACGGCGATCGACCAGCTATCACAACAGGTGACGAGGCTAGCCAGGAGGAAGAGGAGGATGAGGAGGACGAGGAGGATGAAGATGCCGGAGTGATTGAGGCTACATTGACCTCCAGCAATGCCGTTGCCGTCGAGGAGGGGCAAACCGCCACATATGCCATCACGATAGCCAACCGTAGCCGCCGGACGCGTCGGATCCAGCCGATGATGGACGAACTTTCTGCTCAGGAGGTGCAGGTGTTGGATTTGAAGGCCGTTACACTCGACCCAGGAGAGCAGCGGACAGTACACATGCAGGTGCGCGGTCCAGAGGCCGGCTGGCATGTACTGCGCATCCCACTGGCAGATAGCAGTAGTGGTGACCAAAGCGGTTGGCGCGGAGAACTCGTCGCCTGCTGCTACTCGCATCCCACGTATCTTCTCCGCTTCCCGTCGCTTGTTGAGGAGGAGTCGAGTGCAGAACTGGTACTTGACCTTGGTTTCTGCTATCTTGGTAGTGGCAGCAAGTACGCTCAGATCGTGCCGCTGATGGTCAAGAACACGGCAGATGACGACCTACTGGTTACCTGCCAGAGCAATCTGTCGCACCAAGTACTGGTTTTCACCGACTCCAACTGTTCAAAGCTTGCGGTGGATGTTCACGTTAAACGTCACGGCATTGTGACTTTGTGGATTGCTTTGCAGCCAAGCATGACTGCCGCAGCAGGCCGAACAGACGCACGCGACCGCGACCGCGAACTTCGCAAGCTGATTGGCGGTATCCGCTTTAGCATCGCAGTATACGTGCCGGAACCATACCGGCACATCCTGTCGGCGGTCGAGGCAGCGCGTCCTGTCGTGCCAGCAGGCTCCCAGATCCTCAAGTTTACTGCGTCAGTCGGCCGATCTACCCTCATGCTCTCCACCACCACGGTTAACCTTGGATGGACTTCTGTGCTGGATGAAGACTTTTACGGCTCGCTTTCCATCAGCAATGCGTCGCCCCGGGTACCTGCCGCGTATCAGCTCGACTGCTCCGGCGGCAGTCTGTCTGTAGATCGCCAATCTGGATCTCTGGCGGCGGCGGTCGCAGGTGTGGATGATAGCGTCTCAGCGGCAATCAACTTCCGCATGAATAGCTCGCGTTATGGTCTGCTACGCGAAACGATATGCGTCACCAACATGCACAACACGCATCAATCACTGAGCGCTGAAGTTCGGCTTCTGGTGGACGACGACCGTGTGCGCATTGTATCAATGGGCACCACCGACTCTAGCTATCTGGCACAGTTTGAGGATGCTACGCAGAAATCCATGGCACCCAGCGAGCACAGTGACCGTGGAGAGGCTGTCGGCAATGGCAGCGAGTCAGAGCGGTTGCACGCGCTTCCAACGCTACATTGGCCATGTGTACCCGTGGTGGTTTCCGAGATACCGGAGCTGACGCTGGAGGCCAATGGAGAGTCGCCATCAGCGGCCGGCCATCAATCGTGCGAGAAACACGCGCAGCTTGTGCTGAACAGCAAAGAGCATGAGATGGAGCTCCTGCTGCAAAATGACAGCGCAGCCAGCATTACTTTGATGGCCGTCAGTGATATTGGCCAGGAAGTTCGCTGGCGGGCCGTGGACACATCCGCGCAGTCCAACATCGGCGACTTTTCCATTGCGGATGCTACAATGGCAGATGATGATAAGCTGCTTGTGCTTGCTCCCGGACAGACCGGAGCGCTCAGCATTGCCTGCGCCGACCCGACACTTTTGGATGCTGCTGCGGTGGGTGCTCTTGAGCGTGGCGAACAGGTGACAACATCTGGACTTTTGCTGGTTCGAGATGTGATGGAAGGCCACGTGGTGAAGGCGGTCGAGGTTACCGTGCCCTACTGCCGGTCAGTTGCTACACTGGGCAAATACGAGCTCGACTTTGGCCAGGTCGGCTACGTCAGCTCGTGGCAGGAAGTACGAATGCCGGTTACCTTTCATAATCAGACGGCAATGCCGTTGCCGTATGCACTGCAGCTGCCTGCTTGTCTTGCCGTAGAACTGCCAAACGGGTCGCGCGTGACCGAAGGTACACTTGCACCTCTCAAGTCGGTCGAGCTTACGATCGTCCTGGACCCAAAGCTACTGGAAGAAAAGACGCCTGGCGAGCAAGCGCACAAGATTGTGGTGCGAAATCAGCTTAACGCAGACAACGTTCTTTCCCTGGGTGTTCGCGTAGATGTCACGACGTTTGAGATTCGTTTTGAGCGTCTGCACGATGGCGAACTGCTGCTGCCCAACCTGCATCATCCGGCGGTGGCCGCCGCAGTGCCATGCGATGCATGGTTCCGCGTGGTGAACGGCTCGTTCAAGGACGTTCGCTTTGAGATTGGCGCGGAGCTGTCCCCGGATGTTGCCTGCTTTGCAAAGCTAGACGTACTGTCGCGCTTTTCCAACTCGCCTCTGAAGGGCGGCGTGTCGCTGAGTCCTAACAGCACGATCGAGGTTCGCGTGGTAGCATCGGTGCAGCGTGGCGTGCGACTGCCGGAGAGGATACGACAGCTGGTTACGCAAGGCGCCGTGTTCACCTTTGGCAAGATCTGGGTGACAACGCAGCTGGGAGCTGGGTCCGACGCCCGGTTGACTGAGGATATCGTGGTGCGAGGCACCGTGGCAGAAGCACGTGCATTTTCCGTCAGCGAAAAGTCGATGCAACTAGCGGCGGCTTCTGCAGACGTGGACGCGAAGCAGGATGTGGCCTCGGCCGAGTCACCAACAAGTACCGAGGCAGACTTGGCCGGCACGGCTCAGTTTGTCGTGCGCAATCTCTCCAGCGATCTCGACTTTCAGTTCCGCCTGGATTTGGAAAATCCACCCGGCGTATCGCTTGCGGACTTGCTCGACATCCAGCCGCCCTTGTCCGCAGATGTTGGCACAGTTTTGCCGGATGAACATTTGACGCTGCGCTGCACACTGCGGCCACATCAAGCTCGTCTACCGGATGTGATTCGGGTGCGGCTCACCGATATCAACTCGATCACTTTGCAAACGTACACGCTTGCATTCCGCACTCTGACAGCGACCAAGCATGCACCAGCAGCCGCAGGAGCGCAGCGTGATCACCGAACCGTATTGCGGCGCGACACCGACGAGCGTCCCACTCGCCAAGGATCCCTGGCTGTACGCGGCTGTCGGCGGATAGGCGACGACTATAATCGGTTCGAGCTCAATCTGGGTCAGCTGGGCGTTGGAGCACAGCCCATCATGCGGTCCATCGTACTCCACAACACCTCGTCCTCGCCAACACCCTACTTTGTGCGCGTTGTTCCCGCCAGTAGCGTGTCATGGCTAGCGATTGGCCAGACGCGAGGCCGCCTGGAGCCTCAACACGCTGGCAAAGATGACGAGGATAACGAGCACACCCTTACAATCACCGCCACGCCCATCGACATCAGCGTCTACACGGCCCATGTCGTCATCGAGAATCCGCACGAACCGGAGAGCTGTATTATTGTGCGCGTAAATATGGAGGTATGTGGTGCAGCGATGAGTGGCCGTCTGTACATGACTGACATATTTGTGCATATCAGGTGGTGACCAAGCAGAACATTCTCCGTGCCTCTCCTACTCCGGCTCGTCCTTCCGGCCCCATCTTCACCGTGTCTGCCAACTGCATGGAAGGCAGCGAGGGCGTCATCGACATGCCCAACGCTTTCTATCATGGAGAGTATGTCATGCGCAGCATCGTCATCTACAATCATGACACCGTCACGCTTCCCTTTACGGTACGCATCGCGATTATTATATGCACATCAGATGCACAGACTGACAACACCGCCCTTGGTCGCATACTATGCAGGTAGCAGCAGATCTTGGCGCAGACCCGTCCGACATTGTTTTCTCGACATCACGCACGTCGGCAAAACTGTTCAACACGCTCTACGTAGACGGTGGGCACACCACGCGCGTGTATATTCGATTCAGGCCGCTGCCTGGGCCCTCGGCGGGTGCGCCACCATTGGGCGCGCCAACACAGGAGATAGACGCGGTTGAGCGCAAAGTAATCCGCATATACGTGGGATGCCGACTTGTCAAGGACTACCAGTTTACCGTGAACATGCGTGCAGCCTGCCGCTGGCCGACAATAAGAGTAGACAAGGATGTGATAGACTTTAGAGGTAATAATAGCTGGCTGTCAGTGGCGCAATTTGCAACTAGCTGATGTGTACTCTCTCTATCTCAGGCGTTACGCAGCCGAGCGGCGGCAATATCGATGTGAATTTAGAAAACAGCCAAGACCACATTGTTGTTTCGAATGCTACTGAGGCGCCTGCACGCTTTGTACTGCACAACGACTCGACCTTCTTCTCGGTGACGCAGAGCACTGAGGAGATACTCTTGACCGGCAGCTCGTCAGTGGAACTTTACGTTGAACCAAGGATGAGTGTGCTGCAAAAGTACATGAAAACCATTCGCATGGTAATGTTGCAGGCACCTATCACGGCTTAAACCCATGCTAACGTGCGCATCGATAACAGGAAAAGTATATTTGCGAGGTTGTGAGCGTTTACAACGTGGATCGCCCAGAAGAGCGCTTTTGGATCACACTTCGTATTACGCTGGATCAGTCGCACTATGTGCAGGTATGAGCAATGCGATTGCCAGTATGGCGCTCTACCGAGTCTCACCAGCGCCACGCCGCCATCTGCTGCATACAGGCCATTGCGGTCACGCACATCTCGTTTGCGTACGATAATTTGGAGCAGCGCATTGTCGAGTTTATACGCTCGATGAACCATAAAGTTGTCGAAGATGCGGAGCAGGGCGCAAAGGAAGTGGCACATACCGCGGTAAGCTGGCGTCTCTTCGCATGCATCATCAGCCGAGACTAATGCAGCCTGCAGCCTACTATCGTTGAAAAGGCCCATTTTCTGTTCCGGTACATCGTGGATCATCTCTGCTATTACTGCACAATCAAGACTGGCGATCGCTTTTTCCAGCTAGCATGCCTCTTCTTCACGTAAGCGCTTGACTATGCGACAGATGCACCAATGGTCAATACTAATGCAGCATGCACCAGGATGCTGCTCACATCGCCCACAGCTACGAGTGTAGCGAGGAGTATCGGCAGCCTCAAATACGATCCACAGCTGGTGCAGAATTGGGTAAGAAACCGCTAGTGGTACTGACCATCACCTGCCAGTATTGCTGATGCACTGTTGTTCATCCCACCCTTGCACTCTTCAGCGCCGTGGCCTGGAAGAGTTTTTGGGCGTATTTCCTGTAAGCAACGAGAAACTGGATGACATGCACAACATTCTCAGCACCATCACGCGTGCACAAGAGACGCATGAGCGGCGACGAGAAAGTGCCACATAGTCGCTTGTATTCAAGCACAGAGTCAATAAAATACTGTCAGGCACCCATTGAGTATGATACACCACACGCACAGTAGCAAGCACAATTTGGCCACGTCTCTGCTTTACGCATCAGACTCTGCTACATCTGCAGACAGCGTATCAACGTAGCGTGTCCAGCGTACTACCACTTCACGAATTCCTGGCCAGGCTGTGCGGCGTACGTGATAGCCACTGGTCGTCGCATTTGTCTCGCTATCCCCAGTAGGTAGCAGCTTACGCGCCACTTTAAACCATTCCTGATGGATTGTCCGGCATCCCTCGCATTCAAGTCCGGTAAAATGATGCTGCTCCGTTAGCTCCAGGTGAATCAGACGCTCCAGTCGGTGCGAAAATGGCGACATGGGATGTCCCGGTGCATCAGCAGCGCTAACATCGTCTTTGGCATGCGCGCCGGCTCGCTGATTTGAACTGGCGTTGATGGCTGCTCGATCAGTGCTTGTGGTCCTGTCGCGTGTTGAGTCGACAAAATATTCACTGTCACCTTCACTGCCGTGGTCACTCTCTGCTAGATAATCATAGTCGCCATCGCTGCTAGTGTCACCACAGTAGTCGTACTCGTCGTTGTCGACAACGGTGACCTCGTCCGCCAAGCTGTCATCGGCGTTGGAGTATGTAGATTCTTGGCTGCTAGCGCCGATACCACGTCCAAGCACGATAGGGCGCAGCTTACCGTGCATCATACCCAATCCTGCGTCCTCTGACAGGGTAGATGCATTTGGGAAACAGTCTATCATACGTGGTCGGTAGCCGCACTGACGCGACCACTGCATTAACCGTCGCGCCAAATTGGAGGTGCGCCCAATCTTGTAAAACTCATAGTTAGGATCCATGTAAGCAATGGGGCCTAACTCGCACGCACTAGAGTTAGTCTGCGTGCCACCGCGTATGTCAATGCTATATTGCCGCATGCCTACCTTTTCGGAGCTGGTACACATAAATATAGCCGGGCTATGTAATTGTATCGCCATGGTCAGCGCCAGACAACGCACCATTGCCTGCTAGTTCTCTCACCTTATCGTCCTTGGACACCGGCTTGCGCATCTCCACCAGCAAACGTGCCTTGACAGCATCCGGCAAGTGCGTTGGTAGCCACCCTGTGGAATTGCATGTCAATGAGTTGCACAGCGAGCATATCGATCTGCTTTGTCCTACGTTGTAAACGATCGGCAACAGTCAGCAATAGCTGGGGTGGCGCCACTGCAGCCGCTGTTCCCTGCGTGGTAGTTTGAGCTGTAGGTGCTTGGCCTCGGTGCTGGTGGCAATAAGTCAGTCCTGAAGCAGCACTTTTTTTCACGATGCGCCGACATCTTAAACCGGAAGACTTTACAAAGCCACGGCACTGATTGGTCTTTGGCGGTACAAACGGACTATCCGGCGCTGATGGCGATGCAGTAGACGCAACATTTGACGCTACAGGCTTGGGCGTTGATGGCCGCAGTGTAGAGTGAGCGGTGGACTGCACACTGTCTCCTCCATTGGGTGTAGCTGGCCTGGGCGGTCCCACTGGTGCTGCTGGCGCCACACACGCTGGCTTTGCTGTTGTCGCCGTACCTGATGATGACGATACTCCAGTGGGCGTAGATGAGCACGTCGGCAAGGATGGCGCCTCAGCAGAGTCGTTTGCTTCGGGCGGCAAAGGTGGCAGCGGCTTCTCTGCCAGAGACACAGCCGGTTGGTCATGAGGCATGGGTGGTGGACGCGCCATGTCCGCCATACGGCGTCGAAGAAACGCCGGATCAAAGCCAATCGGCGATGGGCCATTGTCGGCCACCGAAGCTACCGTCGAGACATGGGTGGATGGCATCGGCATCGGCCTTGTCACGCTATAAAGTCCCGAGCTTGCTGCTGCAGGCGCGATGGGTGGTGGCAGTGGAGTAGACGACGGCTGCGCACCTACGACCGATAGACTGTTGAAGCTGTCCAGCAGCGCACCTAGCTCGTCCACAGCTGGAGCACTAGCAGCTACCGGCGGACGTGCCGCCAAGCCCATGCCCTCTAGCTGCCCTGTCAGCGCATCCAGATCAGCCGCATGACTATTTTGCCCTGCATGCGCCTGCTCTACCTCAGCCGCCACCAATGCAGCGGCGGCCCAGTCTACACCACCGTCATCTGTGCCATATCCTGCTTCGTCCACCTTGCCGCCCTCATCGTCGTCGCTCTCGTCTGTATCGACCGTGGCATAGCGCCCGTCCGAGTCCAGTCGCAGGCCAAAATGCCCGCCCTGCGCTTGACTACGATGCTGGAAGCAGTACAGCTGCTCCTTGGTGCGCGTGATGCCCGGCACACGTACTGGTATTGGGCGCGTGCAGGGTTTGCCAGAGCCGACGCATATGCCGCGACACGTCGGTCGGTCTTTGGCGGGGGTTGTCATGTGGTAAACAACAGCGACGCTGTGTATCGGAGCAGAACAAACTGGTCGACACGCTGTTTCTCGCGTTTGTCCACGCCTGGCGCTGCAGTGGGCGGGGCAGTACGACCGAGTTTTGGACGGGATTGCGCGGTGGTATCAGGACAAATAAAAAGGAAAGTGTGGCATGCACCACAAGTGAGTTGCTATGCCTTTTCCGCAGCCGTTTGCGTGAATTGCGCCCACACTACTTCTGCCCATCTTGCGCACGTGCGCTTTTTACTGCCCGTCAAATGTGGTCGCAATTACGCGCTCGACTGTCCATACCACCGCAACAGGTGGTCTGCAATCCGCGACTGCCCCACCGGATACTGCAGCGCTGTTTAACCGCATGTCCACCTCTCCGCAAGGAGCATGCGCGTGGAACGCCCAACACAGACAGCTCAGATGTGGATGCAGTCCACGTGAGCGAGGTGGATGGCCGCCGTGCCTACTACTACTACGTGGACGAGCACGGCCAGCTGTTCATGCACGATACGTACCCGCGCAACATAACCACCTGTAAGCATATACTCGCGTGCCATGCTGAGCTGCTGGCTGACGCAACCGGTGATGTAACGAGCGGATAGGCTTCAAGGACAGGCGATTTCTGGACTTTATCTTGCGCCGACTGCAGCACAATGACACAGGCCACGCACCAATCGCCTATCCGTACCTGTCACCATGTGGAAACGAGTGGAATTTTTTAGCCTGCGCCGATACGCCTATTGTTTATCAGGATCTAGCGGAAGGTGAGTTGTCAGCGAGGCTCTTGCAAGTACTGCCGGCTGACCCAGCCTAGACGGCCAGCTGCTCTGGGCAGGCACAAGGGTAGAGCCATTTCGCCCAGAAGCTCTGCGCGTTGCTCCTGACAGCGGGCGGCTCTATCATCCAGCACCCAAGAGCATAGCGACACGGCCAGGCATGCCAACCCACGCACTACTGCGTTCTTCGCTGGTCCTTTGTCATCTGGCAAGCGGGCTCACGGTTGCATCCACCGAGAGCCAAAGCCACGTATCTGCTGCCACTTTCTCGCTGACGTTGCGGGGTCAGACTTATGCGCTGAGCACGCTAGAGCCGGCCGATCGGCTGGTGCCCGGCGCAGAGCCCACCTATCGTGGGTGACCCGTGACTCATGTCTATACAAATATGTACATACAGCGAGCACTAGCATCGGTCTTCAGGCGTGACTTTGCATGTCGACCAACTAGGACGCGTTCCTGTAACATACGTCCTCACATGACGAGGGCGCCAGCCATCATGTGTATCCCGGGAGCCACGGCGGCGAGCGCGTGTGAAGTGGGCGCACAACGCCGGTATCGCTGACGCTTGATGGGCACCGCTCGTTTTGCGACGCTGACGCACACACGCACCCTACCAACCTTTACCGCCAACATACCTGTTCCACATTCGCCTGCCTTCTTGCGCATCACCTGCTACTAGACCTACGCACCGGCTGTGCAGTGGCGGTCGGCCCACTTAGTCCTTTCCTCTTGTCGCCAACGATAGTACGTCCTCGGCAGACACCATGGCATCCATACCACAAAACATTCGTTATCCGCCCAATCGGCATCCAACATTGGACGAAGACGAGAGAGAGGGCGAGGAAGAGGTGGGATCTCAAGCCGGTGAGCACCACAACGACGAGGAGGCTGTTGAGAGCACCATAGTGCCAACAAGCGCGCTGTATGGCAGTCCTTCTGGACGGCATCCCTTCCAGCGGCACACTGAAGTGCTTTCTACACCACCCCAGTACGGCAGCAGTCCATTGCAACGCTATGCACAGCAACAGGCGGTGCAGCGACCGGGCTCGCCGCACTCTGGTTCGCTCTTTCGGAGCCCTCACTCGTTTACAAGCAACGACGGGTACCCGCAGGATGCGCCTGCAGGCCGTGGCCGTGCAGCACATGGCGGTGCATCGGTCAACGAGGCAGAGCAGGCGTCCTCGTACGGCTTGCCTCCAGAGGAGACTGGACGCATCGTACGTCGCCACCTGGTCGCATCGGTCATGAGTGATGCCGAAGACGACGCCGACGATACAGGCGACAATAGCTCTGAGTTGGGCGGCGATGGTGCTGAGACCGACAATGACGCGGTCAGCTTTTCCAACGCCCATCAGCTGCAAGGCGGAGCCATTACACGTGACGTGTACCGATGGGTGGAGCATCAGGACCGTCGCCAACAGCGGTTGCGCTCCATGTCCATTTCGGATCTAGCATCGCTGCGTAGCGCACAGGGTGACGATAGCGCCACCGAGTCGGTGGCACGTCTGCGTGAGCCGGGCGCGTTCCGGCGTCACTTTGTTGCTCAGCGTGCTGCGGAACGTGGCCAGCAGCAGCCCAACTTTTTAACGCGAAACTTTATCGACTTTTTGGCGCTCTATGGCCACTTTGCCGGTGACAACTTTCCCAGCGATGACGATGACGATGACGACGAGGATCTACTGGCTGCTGGTCTGGCCGACGAGGAGGTGCAGACGCAGAGTCTGGATCTGGTCCAGGCGTCCACCATCGACAGCGATGCCAGCACTCACGAGCGCACACCGCTTATCCGGCCTCGCCGGCGAATCCGCAAAGGCGCCCAAGACACTGTCAAGGCGGCCTCTGCAACGTCCGCGTTGGGCACCGCCTCGGTTGGCAAGGTCTTTTTCCTGCTGATCAAATCATTCATCGGGACTGGTGTGCTATTTTTGCCGCGAGCCTTCTACAACGGCGGACTGCTATTCTCAGCCATTGTCCTATGTCTGGTGTCTGCTCTGTGTCTACACGCCATGCTGCTGCTGGTCGAATGCCGACGCGTTGTTCCAGGCAGTTTTGGCGATATTGGCGGTGCACTCTATGGCCCGGTAGCGCGCTATGCGGTACTCTTCTCTATTGTCATATCTCAGGTAAGTCCTGCTGACAATGCCCGATGCTCGGTCGGCCGTTGCAGTTTTATACATGCTAACACGCAGACAATGCTACCTTTCTTGTGACGCGTCGCAACTGGCTAGCTTGGATTCTCATGCGCGTATACCATCTTTGTCGCGAAGAATATCCGTGACCTCGCCATGTTGGTGAGCGACTGTCGCTGGATTATTCCCGAAAAGTACCTGATTATCGGCCAGCTCGCCGTCTACATTCCCATGGCAATGGTGCGCAAGATCAAGCACCTTTCCAATGCGGCGCTTGTGGCCGATCTGTTTATTGTGTTTGGCCTGGTTTACCTCTACTACTATGACATTTCCGTGCTGGTCACCGTGGGCATGGCGCGTGTTCAGCACTTCAACTCGGCCGACTTTGCCCTGTTCATTGGCACTGCCATCTTCACCTTTGAGGGCATTGGCCTGCTTATCCCGATTGTGGAGAGTATGGCCGAGCCTCAAAAGTTCCCACGCGTTCTGAGCATCACCATGGTGCTGGTTACCTTTGTCTTCACCAGTATTGGCGTGCTCTCGTACGCCGCGTTTGGCGAAGAGGTGGAATCGGTTGTGCTGCTCAATCTGCCTAGCGGCAGTGTGATGGTAGAGGCGGTGCAGTTCTTTTACGCGGTGCCCAACGCGGACGTTGCAGAGGCCGCCTG
>KZ992898.1:0-12954 GCA_003614735.1 Thamnocephalis sphaerospora | reverse complement strand
TTGACGACCAAGGCTCTGTCTGGGCCAATGTCGCCGCTCTGGCCGCCTGGACATTTGGCCTTATTGCCTTTACCTACCTTGGCCTATGGAGAATGACACGCTTTGGTCGCGGAGGCGCCAAGATTAAGAGTGAATGAGAATCGATACGGTCGGAATACCGTTGTGATTAAGTAATGTGGAGAAAATGGTCTTGTGGGAGCTGGTGCGTAGCTGCAGCGCGTTAGACCACAAAGCTATCCGGTCAATATTTTGCCCTTGCTACTGGCATTCTGCTAAAGCTTCCTAAATACAGCTAAAGTGTTTTGCAAAAGGACCAAATGTTTACGCGTTGTTTAGCGCATAAAAAGGTGGCAGCCCTGCGCTGCCACAAAAGAGTGTGCCTTCTGGCGGAATCGAACCGCCGACCTTCTGCTTACTAGGCAGACGCTCTGCCAACTGAGCCAAGAAGGCTGCTCAGCAGAGAATGTTCACCGATTATAGTGCACTCTATGAGTACTGACCCAATAAGGATGCTGCTCTGTATTTTTTTTAGCTTAGACCTTTAATAAACGCCGGTAACCAAAAAAGCCAGAGCTTTAGGTTTGACGGTGCAACACCAGGCGCTTGCAGATACGGCAGCGAAGGCTCGCATGAAGCAGAGCAGAAATACAAGTAGGCTGCTTGGCTGACTTTGTGCCAGTAAACCTCGCAGCAGCGTTTCGCTGTAGCTTGCCAATTCGTGTGGTACGAAGCTGCCAGTATATAGTATGATAGTCGGAAGAGTACGTGGCCGCACAGCTACCGCTCCCTTCTTCACTCGGTTCTCCAACAGCTAGCCGCCAGCGGCACAAATCAGCTCTTATGGCTTATTTGGCTGCTTCGCCATACGCTCATTTCACGTATTAGCAGAAACCCGCGCTTGCCAAAGTCATTCTGTCCGTCAGCCATGGCACGACCAAGTGTAGCGGCCTATGATTCGGCCGACTACTGGGAACAGCGCTTCCAGACCGAACGCCAGTTCGAGTGGCTCCTTGACTTTGAGCAATTGCGCCCGATCTTGCTAGACTTGCCTGCGGAAAATGCTAGTGCAGCGTGTAAAAACATGTCGACGGATAGCACATCAATCGGCAGCTTTGGGCCTAATGCGCTAATTCGCGCCAATGACCGCATCCTGCATATTGGTTGCGGCAGCTCTCGACTTGGAATTGATCTAGCGCATGCTGGCTGCACCCATGTCGTCAATACCGATCTGTCCGCATCGGCGATAAGCAATGGACGCCAACGCGCCGAGGAAGAGCGCCAACGCGGATCAGTGCCCGCTAGCCACGCAACCCCCGAGCAGCAGGGCGATGCGGTGGAGTCCATTCTGGACTGGATACAGGCCGATGCGCTGGATATGCGTGAGGTGTTTGCTGATGCATCCATGGATGTGGTGCTGGACAAAAGCTTACTGGACGCCATTTCATGTGGCGACAGCGATATGGCAGCCGTAGTGCACGACGGGGCTGGCCGCATGTATCACGTCGAAGGCGACAAGGCTGCGCGTCTAGCTGAGGAAGTTGGACGCGTGCTAAAGCCAGGAGGCTGCTGGATTATCATATCCTACTCGTCCTCGCGACCAATGTTCAATGCCAATACAATGCTACCTGCGGCTGCCTCTGAAGACGGGACTGGAAAGTCGACGATGGCGCCGACAAGTACACCGTGGCATTGGCAGAGCGATCCGGTGCGTACGCTACAGCTGCCTACCCACGAGACGGGCGATGATGCGGGAGCAACGGTTTTTAGGCCACCGCTTTACCATTACGTCTACGTTCACCGCAAGGTGCTCGTTGCACAGCCAGAGCAATAAAAACATTACGCCGATGGCCGTCACTACTGAATACACCACTCTTCTTTGCTCTCATGTCTGTACCGCCTTCGTCACGCGACACTAAGGGGAATCTGCCCGCTGGTGGCAACATTTACCTGCAGCATTTCAATGAGCCTGCAGCGCAGCATGGCCACAGTGGACGGCGACCGCACCTGGACCTGACGGGTGCTTCGCGCAAGCGTGTACTTGGTTCCAGCGTAGTGCACGAAGAAGCCGTTACGCACCCAGTAGCGCGGTCGTTTAGTCACGGCGCTACTGCCTCGCACGCGGACGAACATAGGAAACGCGCACGCGATCAGCAATGGCGTAGTGGCAGCAAAGAGGGCAAATTTGCGTACGGCAATTACCGCTACTACTACGGCTATCGGAACGCAGATGGCGCTGAGGATGCACGCGTACGTGCGCTGGACCCGGCCTGGTTCCAGGGGCGCCATGTGCTGGACATTGGCTGCAACGCCGGCTATGTTACCGTGACCATTGGCAAGTGGCTATTTGACGACTGCGCGGCAGCTGTGCCGGTGCTTACCACGCTGTTGCGTTGATATTGTGTCGCCAGCAAGCAAATACGCGCCGGCGCACATTCTCGGTGTAGATATTGACGAGGAGCTGGTTCGCCAAGCGTGGAGTCATTTGCGCCATCGCTGGTCGCTCTATCGCCCTGGTGTGCCAGAAACAGAGGCCGCTGGCGATGAAGAAGCAGGCGATGCAGTAAACGACGCGGAAGACTATCCCATCTCCATGCCGGCCATGTTTGGCTCAATGCCATTGCCTCCTCGCAGGCGCGAAACGGTTGAGCAGTTTCCGCTCAACGTGTCGTTTCAAGCTCACGACTGGCTTCGCTCGCCACCTGAGCCCGGTACCTATGATGTGATACTAGCGTACGTGAGCATTACACGCACACAGGCATTGGCATGCGTGCTGGCTAACAAAGCGTTACAGACTGAGCGTTACCAAGTGGATACATTTACATCATGGAGATGATGGCATGCGCAGTTTCTTCCACAAGGTCTATGCGAGTCTGCGACCAGGTGGCCGTTTTGTTCTTGAGCCGCAGCCATGGAGTTCATACACACGCAAGAGTAAGCTCACCGAGGTAGGTTGCTCTAGTACTAGTGTTTGCCCAAGCGTTTGCACGCTAACGAGTCGCTGGATAATGCGTCAAATAGAAAATGCGCACCATCTACCAAGGCATCAGCTTTCGTCCTGATGCCTTTCAAGAATTTCTTTTGGATCGCGTTGGCTTTGCATCTGTTCATGAGCCCGAGGTCTGCTTTACAGAAGGTACCGCAAAAGGTAGATGCCAATGGACACGACAATGCTGTTCATCCACAGCTAACCAGCATACTATTGTTTGGACGTTCGACACAGGATTCCGCCGTCCTGTTCAGGTCTATTACAAAGCAGAGCGGGCTGCCGCTGCAGCCCAGGATTTACAGGAGAGCGAGTCGAGCGATGGTGGCGAGTAGGCGGTCGGCGCAATAGATGGCGATAGATGTATCGTTGTAGCATGCAACTATGGCAATGCTAGTCTATTTTACATGTGTAGCGCGCGTGGCGGCATTAACCGCTTACGCTGCTGGGCGCTGAAGTCGCAGCAGCAGACGAAAGAGACAGGGCGGAGCGTGGATGACGCGTATGTGCTGAAGGGAAGGTGGCTGTCGCTGCTGCTGTTGCTGCTGCTGAGCTACTGGCAGGCAGCAGGCCAAGCGCCGCCGCTTCCTGCGCCAACTGATCGGCCGCGCGCAGCTGGCCAGCGTCATAGTAGGCTTGCGTGACCATGGCGTACGCAACCGCATCTGGCCGTGCGCTGGCAGCCATGGCTGGTGTGGCATTATTCAGAAAAGTGCGCCAGCGTTGCCACCAGGCATGCACAGCCTCCCATTGGCGATGCCGCAAATGAGCGCCAATAACAATTTTGAACGAGCGAGTGTCTGGCGCAGGCACCGCATCGCGCTTCCAAACAATGGTATCGGCGGTGATGTTGTCGGCAGGGACGCTGAAAGTGTTGGCAGCATCAACCGCTGCTTCTGCAGCGTCTTCAGACAGTGCTGGCATGCGGCCAAGCGTATTACAGTGCTCGCCCACCATCATACTGCCGAGTAACCGGTCCAAAACATGCGTCATGCCCGGCTGTCGACCGATACCGGACAGCAGCGCATTCCAGGTACGCCGATTGGCCGCCGCAGGTGCACACTTGACCGTGGCGCGATCGGTCGCTGCGTATGTGTAAAGCTGATCAAATGTGGAGAGAGCCGCTGCGATGCCAGCGGTCGTGCCGAACCGTGAATAGCCTGCTAGTAGCGTCGTGGCCAGACGCGCGTCCAGCTGGTATCCATCTTGCGCCACCAGCGTCAACAGCCGTTTCACTGCCCCCAAATCGCCCAGACGGAAGGTGCCACGTAATAGTGCCGTGTACAGGGGCAAGTCAGGACGCAGACCAACAGCACGCACTTCTCCAAGCACACGATCAGCTGCGGCCGGCTGGCCAAAACGCGCTAGCACATCCGTCAGAATGGTGTAGGCGATCAGGTCGGGTGCACGTCGGTCCAGCGCCAGCAGACGGTGTACACGACGCACAGCGCGCACGCTGCCTGCGTTGCGATACGCTTGCATCAGCATGCCGTAAAGGTAAGGTGTGGTGATGCCGGCAGCACGCGCTTGCCGAAACAGCTGGTACGCCGTTGGCAGATCACCGAGACGATTGTAAGCATGCGCAAAGATGTCCAGCTGACCCGGTGCGCCACGACCATCGGTGCGCCACAGCGACGCCAGCAGTGCATCCAGCTCGCGCGAATCGCTCGACCATGCAGCTAACGTGGCAAAGGTGGCAGCATTGGGCGTAATGCCGGCCTGCTGCATAGCATCCAGCACGGAGCTTTTGATCTTGGCGGCATCCGACAAGCTACCGCGGGCGCTATCGTTCGCAGCCAGCGCCACATCCAGCGTGAGATTGTAGCTGGCCACACCAAGGCGCGTGCCGCTGGCCCAAAGTGCCTCCAGCACCGAGTACACGTCCAGGTTGGCGCCAGCCTTTCCCGTGGCAGTCTGCTCCTCCGAGTGGCCACGAACGTATCGCAGCAGCCGAATCCAGGTCGTCTCGGCCATGACGATGCCGCTGTGGTCCATCTGCTGCAAAAGCATGCCAACTTTGTCAGAGTCGCCATTGAATCGCGCTAAACCGCGAAGCACAGCTTTGACAAAGCCGGGTGTTGTAGGATCCTGCGCTGTAATCGCATCGCGGTACTTGGCAAGGAACTCGTCACGTCTATCGGCCAGATCGCTAGCTGCTAGATGACGCGGGCGCTTTTCACGCACGAGCGCACGCATCATCATCCGCCGTACGAGTGCGTCCCAGGACACGGCACGCTTGTTGCCAGCCAAGTGATCGTCGCCAGAGGCCAATGGCATCTGCTGGAAAAGCTGGCGCACCGCTGTCACTGGCGACATGCGCCGCTCAAGAAGACGCAGCGCAATTTTGCAGGCCACCTCGTCCACGCCATGGTCGCGGGCCGCCAGCCGGTGCCAGGTATCCATCAGTCCGCGCGTATCGCTGGCATTGACGTAGCCACGCATGAGTAGCCGGTAGGTATGGCGACTGGGCGGTGGTCCGGCGTGTTCCATGCGTTTAACAAGTTCCGCCGCTCGATCCATACGTTGCGCCATAATATGCCCCGTTAACATTGTGTTGTAGGTGACAATGTCGGCCGAATGCCGTCGCGTTGGCGCCACCGTAGCATCGCCACCAGCTTCTTTTTGCGACCATGGTGACTGCTGTGCAACTGGCGTCGAAGGTAGCATGCCACGCTGCATGCTTTCAAAGAGAATGTTGGCACGCACCAAGTCGCCGCACTGTAGATGTGCATGCAATGCCATGTTGCACATGCTGCGAGATGGCGATCGACCAACACGCACGGCCTCGTTGAACAGTGCAAGCGCCTTCTTAGCCTGCCGTGTACCAAGATAGGCACGCATCATGGCTTCGTAGACGCAGCTGGGCAGCGGCCCTGGCGATAGTTCGCTGCGACACTCGGCAAAAAGCGCTTCGGCCGCAGCCGGCTGGCAGTGCTGCGTGTATATGGAGATCAGCGCAGCATACTCGTGGCCAGGCAGCCGCTGTTTCATGACACGCATATCGCGCACAATGGCGCGCATCCGATTCACCACCAGCTGGCCGTGCGCTGCCTGACGATGTGCCACGTTTACCCTGTCTTCACAACTGCTACGCCCACCCGTCGCACGCTCTAGCCTAGCGGTCAGTTCCTCTTCCCGCCGTGCCAGCTCCGCGGCCTGTCCAGCTATCGGATCTTTGCGGCGATTGATTGTGGTGGCGCGCATCGCAGCTAGCATGGCGCAAAAGTCGTGCTTGCCCAGCAGAGCAAGCGATGGACGCCAGCGCGCTACAGCACGATACGCACGCCATATCTGCTCCTTGGTGGCATTGCGACAGGTGAGAATTTCACGCAGCTCTTCCACCAGCTCTTCTGCCGTTTGTGTGCGCTGCGACATGGGTGGGCGTTTATGTGACGGCCAGTGCGCCAGAGTCGCATCAGCTTTAGGCAATGTCATAACCTTGGCTGCACCAGGCGGTGTTGCTGACATATTGCTCGTCTGTGCAGCATTCGCCTTTTGTGTCGCGCGGGCTTTCAAACGCGCCAACAGAGATCCTGTATCGTTGCAAGAAGATAGGCCGGTAGTGCTCGTGGCAGCAGCGGCTTCGGCAGAGGATGTGGCACTAGCCGCAAGTGAGCTTTTTGTGCGTCGCAAGCAGCCTGTTTTCGATGGCAACGTGCGCATGGTTCGCTGCACACCGCACCGACTGACGCTCTTGGCGACTACGCCACGCGGCGACGACGGTTGCTGTTGTTGTTGCTGCGCCAAAAGTGGTGCCACAGACTCTACCACAGACTGCGACAGTCTGGGTCGACTTGGTCGCAGCGGACGGATGAGACCAGCGTGGAATCGCCGCATAGGTGGTCGTCTTGCGCCATGGCCAGCCGCCTCAGAGAGCAGCGTCAACGTGGTCGCCGACGAAACCGCGCAGTGCGCGGGTAGAATAGCACACCGCACCATAAACCGTAGCGCGTGCTACTGCCAGGCGCATGCCACCGGCGAATGCCCGCTGTCGGCTGGTGCGTAGCAATGCCGGCCGCGCCGTACTTGCAGATTCGCGCTACTGTAGGTGTTGCTCCGTGTCGGCGTGAGATCGACACCAAAGCGCTTGTTTTGAAGCGCGCAGTTGTAATCCTCCGCGGTACCGACAAAGCGCGGGTCGTGAGCGTGGACAAGCGTAGATGTAGAAGAAGAAGTAGCGATGTCGATGCAAAGGTAGTCGAGTGCGCGACAGAGCGTGCCTACACACACACACACAACAAAGGAGACCGGCTGCTGCACACGCAGGCGCGCTCCGTGGTCTGGTAGCAAAAAGGAGGAGAGGGCGTTTGGTGGTGGCGGTAGCGCACGCGCGGAGAATAGACGCGTCGCCGACTGTTGTGTGCAGCCAGTAACTTGCTTGCCACGTCGTCCTGCTGGGTCGGGCCAAGTCGGAGAAGCGAAAGTAGCAAAATGCAAACATGCCTTGGACGGATAACCTATCGATGATAACTATGCCCACCTTGGCACCCACCATCACTACTGCTGCTACTACGACTACTACTACTATGTCGACCAGACGAACCCAACACGAATGGTTCTCATCATTGGTGGAACATTTTGTCCACGTTAGCAACCAGCGGACATCTGTCTTGGTGGCGCTCCTTCTTGCGCTAGGCGAGTGTGAGCGTTGCACCAATATCATTCATGTTGCACTACCACCGACAGACCAGCGTTTTATAGCGATGCTTACGGTTGCGCGGGGCCGACGGCTGCCGATAGCCGTGGAGGTGGAACAATACCGCCGTCGGTCGGCTTGGCAGCATCTACCGGCAGCATGGTGGCTGCGTTGACGTCATTCACTGGTAAGCACCTCCAAACCGTTGGGCAGAGTGGCACTGGCTGCTGGCATTCACCTATGCACGCGCGATTGCACTGCAGTTCACACGCGTGCATCCAATGTGTGAACGAGTAAACTTTGTATAAAACGTATAGAACCGTTGGCTGCAAGTGCGCTATACACAGGTTGATGGAGAGGCGTGCACAAAGCAGCAACGCCGGCATAATGGCAGTGGATAAAGAGAATGTAAACAGGTGCTAAACAATGGCGATCTTTACACATGACGGACAAAAGACGCGGATGGCAATGGCGATGATACTATGCAAGCACAATCTGATGCGAAATCAGAACACCGACGTCACAAAGATGCGCACAGCGTTCGTAACTGCAGAGAGGCAGCAGCGGAAGAGGCGACGTGCATCAGGGCGTGTAGCAGGCGTAGAGAAGACACGTTTCAGCAAAATGCGATATAAACGCGAACGACAAAGGGAATAGCAACAACAGTGATAACAACGGTGGTGGCAATGACAACAGCAACGGCAACCACAAGGCAATGCTACGTAGACAAGCCAGGATGCGTCAATGTGTCGGTGCAAACAAAGGGTGGCACGTGGACGGCATGGCCGCAAACGAGACGGACAAGTAAGCGGCGGATGTTGCGGTCAGTGGGAACGTATCATGCACGTAAGCATAAGAGAACGTAAGTGCGACAGACGGCAGCTGTGTCAGGACCATGGCGTGTAAATGATAAGAACGCGAAAGAAAAAAGGTCCCGGCGGCGCAGCCGCAGAGGGAGCGAAGAAGAGGAGGGTGCGAACATGAGTGTGCGAACGCGTAGGTCCGCCCTGTCGAGGAAAGAGAGAGAGAGGGAGAGAGAGAAAACAACAGAACAGAAAAGTGCGGTAACATGAGTAAGCACGCCGAGTAAAAGGGTGGAAACGGCAATGGCAGCGCCAGACACAGCCAGCCAAGGGACTATGCCTTTACAAGGTACACGGTGTATCCTGCTCATCCAGGCCCGTCGACGATGATCCACGACAAGCGCCGCCATGGCCGGCAGGATGGCCGACATGGCATCGACACATGATGGTGACCAGGCGTGGTGGCAGTGAGGGCGACGAGGATGGACTTAGTGGCCCAGCAGCTTTGTTGACGAAGAGGAGCCGGAAAGGATGGATGATTTGGTCGTGACTGGGGTGAGCATCACAACGCGTGTCTAGGATCCAGTCGCGTCAGAAGGAGCGCAAGCGACAATAGTGTGCAGTTGAAAGTGTCAGCCACGGCTACCATGCGAAACGGTCGAAAGAACTCGCTCATTCGTCAAAGAGGGTAAGACTAATCGTCGAAAAGGGCGGTGGATAAACGGATACGTGGGTGGTATTGCGTGGCGGACAGAGCCGGGGAACGGAGAATGCGCGCGCTCAAGACGGCCGCGTGGCCGTCACGCTCACCGGATCGGCGGTGACGCTGGCAGTGGTGGTGGCGCGGGGTGTGCCTGGCGCAGCCATCGACAACGACATGGCCATGGGTGCCATGGCCATCGCAGCGGCGGCCGATGTGGGCGCGGATGCTGCCATCGACAGGCTGCCGGCGTCTGGGCCGGCCAGGCCGCGCTCCCGCTGCAGCTGAGCCAGCTGGGCTTCCAGTTCCTTGTTGCGGCGCGTGTACTGCTGCATCATCTGCTGCATGTGCCGGATATAGTCGACCGACTTGCGCAGCACCGCACCCTTGTTGGGCTTGTTGTTGGGATCGGTAACGCAGTCTGGCAAGAGGGTGGACAGCTCCTGGATCCGCTCGTTGATGTTATCACGGCGACGGCGCTCCACTGCAAGCAAGCGTGAGTATGTCGCCCAGTCTTGGGCACCGCATGCTGTCATTACTCACCGGCGTTGTGGCTTTCCCGGCGACGGCGACGCTTTTCGTAAAGAAGCTGGGCTCTGTAGCAGGATTGGTCGCGTTAGCATGGCCCGTAGTGTGCGCTCGTCACATCCGCAACGTACTGGTGATGCGAGCCCTTTATATCCTCGGCATCAAGCATGGGGTTGAGCATTGACATGTCGGTCGCGCTGCCCGGACCGCTGTTGGGGTCGCTGGCAGCCCGGCCGGCAACGCCATTCTGCGCCGTGGCACCAAAGGGCACAGCGCCACTGTGCATGCCCGGGAAAGAGCCCACGTCCAGACCGCCGTTGGTGGCAGCGGCAGCCGTCGCCGATCCAAACCAGTCGGCCGCGTTGTTGCCAGCGCTGGTGCTCATACCCAGGTGAATCGGCATCGACATGCTCTGGAAGCCGCTGGTTGGGCCGCCAATCACGCTCGCACCGGCGGGCGCGCCAGCAATAGGCACACCAACGGTAGAGCCGGCCGCGTAGCGCAGATAACGCCCGCTTCCAGCCACCTTCATGTCCATGGGCGGCACGGATGCGTTACTCGTACCAATAAAGTTGCTGGACGCATCCTGCATCGCCACCGACAGCTCGTCGCTGCTAGACGCTGCGCCCGCACTGCTGCTACGATGGCGCGCGTCCTGCTGAAGCGGCTGCTGCTGCTGCTGCTGCTGCTGATACGCCTGATGCGCGTTGGCCGCCATGGCTGCAGCCAGACCAGCTGCAAACGGATGACCGGTAGTGGCGCCAAACTGCTGCATAGCCAGGAAGCTGGTGGTGGGTGGCGAAGCGCCCATACCTAGAGACAGATCGTCATCGAATGCGTTGACGCCGAGCAGCGGAGATCCCATGCTGGCGGCCGCCATATTGGCCGCCATGGCGGCAGCGGCCGCGGCCACGCGCTGCTGATTCAGATCCATGGCGTGCAGCTCCGGCGAGATCATCTCATTTTTGATTGGCGGAGATGCGCTTAGTTTGTCCAGACCGCCGAGCTGCAGCAGCGTCGGGTCGATGGTGTGCATACCGCGCAGACCTTGCGGGCCAAGATCAGGCGACGACGCCGCTTCCGAAAGCATATCGCTCATTGCTTCCGAAAAGCCAAAGTCACCGCCGTTTGTGTCTGGATGCCGCTGCTGCTGCTGTTGATGCAGTTGCTGCTGTTGCAAATGATAGCTGGTTGGATTGGCCAGGCGAAAAGCGAGGCCGTTGTTGTTGTGGTGGTGGATGTTATCGCCAATGTTGGCCATATCCAAGGGAAATTTGGAGGACGGGTCGATGCTACCTACGGAGGTTGGCGCGTAATACGGCTGCTGAGCGTCCAGAAGCATCGAACGCGGCGGTGGATGGGGAATGTGCGCAAAGATTCGAGTGGCTGCGATATCAAGCAGTCACAGCGAAAGTGGCGGTGACGGGGCGGTGGTGGCGGTGATAGTGTTGACGGGTCCGTCTAGGAGTCCCAACGTGCGATAGTGTGAGGAGTCGTGCGTCACAGCAATGGTATGTCGGCGATGACGACACTGCAGCAGCAAAGGGGTGTCTTTGTGTGCAGGAGCGCGTACTACAGTCGCGGCAAACGCAGCCGGCCGCCAGACAAAGATAGTAGCGACAAAGATAATAGCAGTAAAGGGTACAGGAGCGCAGCCGAGCAGGTAGCTGGTGGTGCTGCACACAGACAAAGGAAGGAAACGCGCAAGGGCGTGCACGTCGAGTAGCGTGAAAGCGTACAAGAGCGAAAACGAGAGAGGGAGATGGGGCGTTGGAGCGTGAGATGGGGTGTGGGAACGCCAGCAACCGCGGTGGTGGTGGCGGCGGTGATAGATGCTTGAGCGCGCGAGTGTGCGAGTGTGTGCGTATGGAGGAGACACACACACACACACGGACGAGTGGAATGCTATGTGGCGATGGCGGCGAAGCGAGGCGCACCGCTCAAGCAGTTATGAACAGTGTGGGCGACGGACAACACAGGCGAGTGACGCAGACGGGGCGAGTGACCGATTATACAAAGCGCACCAAGCTACGCGGCCTCCGATGGGCGCGAGACAAAGTCTTGGCGTGCGGGTAGTGGCAACGGAGCGGAAGGGTAGCGCGGCACGGGAACGCAGGGGCGTAGCCAAGACGCTAGCGTATGGCGTGCGTGTGGGTGGTGCGGTAGAGTAAGAGGAAGGCTGGGTCGGCCGTAGTGGTGGCGCTGTCGCGACAAGTGCAGCGTTGCGGTGGTGAAGGAGACGGAAGCGACTGGGCGTCGTAGCGGTAGCGGACGGTGGTGGCGGTAGCGGTAGCGGCGGCGGTCGTGACGACAGTGGCAGGCCGTAGGTACAGGGCAGCTTCACCGACAATCAGAAAACACCCAGTGTGTCAGTTGACAGGAGAAGGCGTTCAATCGCAAAGCGTGTGGCGGTCTTGCCGAGAAAAAGAAGCCAAGCGTCAGCGACACAGCAAAGAAATGCCAAGCAAAGGAGAGAGAGAGAGAGAGAACGAAAGAGGTGGGAAACAAACGAGCGTATAGGTGGCGGCGGAACGAGACAAATGCGCGCGAGGTGGGTGAGAGAACAGGCGGGCAAGCGGACGAGCAGAATAATGACAAAGCGAAAGAGAAGCGAAACGATTTGAAAAGCAGAAGAGGCAAACGGATCGGTCCGTCTTGGGCGTTGCGCTATTAGGACACTCACCCGCAGCTGGTCGATGGACATGCAGCGGCCGTCCAAAAGCGTCGTCCCTAGATGCCGTGGTAAGGCTGTCGCAGGCCGTGCAGACCGTACCGATGGTTGCGCAGAGGAGCGCCCGCGGACAATGTGGGAGTCAACAGAACGGGAAAGCGTCAGCGGAGTGCAAGCGTAGGGTGTGAAAGGGGTAGCGTCAGTGACTCCGTCCGATGGAGCAGCGCAGTATCGGCATGGAGCGACGCGCAAATGCGGCAGTCGTAACAAGCAACAGCAACAGCAACAGCAGCAGCAACGACCGTCATCGCCGCCCATTGTGTCGCTATCGGCCGTAGCCGGGCAAATGGACGCGGCAACGACTACCCCGGCGGGTGTGCGCGTGTGCAATCGCTCCAAAAGTAAAGTGATAGCTACACTAGATTCAGCTGGAGTGTATCACCGTTGACGCGGTTTGACATGGGGCGCATACAGGAAAGCGCAAGCAGCTCGGCAGACGCTTTGGTCGGATGCTGTCACGCCCGCCGGTGCTCTGCGCTTCCAGCCGCCACGGACGCTAAACAGTGGCGCATGCAGCGACCTCATCGGCGTCGCCATGTCCCATCGCCATGACGATATTATCCTGCCTTACCA
>KZ992897.1:0-12960 GCA_003614735.1 Thamnocephalis sphaerospora | reverse complement strand
CACGTCTGTCTAACACACAGACGGTCCTCGGTTCGAATCCGAGCGGAAACATTGCTTTTTGCTATATTGGCAGCGTAAATTTTGCCGTCATTATCGCGCTCTCCATCTACCAGATCGTGACATAACCGCAATAGACAACGCATGCATTTTATATGGGCGGGGACCACCATTATCCTTTAGCCAGCACCAATGCTTGGCGGTGCTGCGCAGAGCCTGATTTAACGGTGATTTCATCAGTCTTTTACGAGCCGAGTCACGGAGCCGAGTGGTTGAAAAATGGCGCAACCGCGAGTATCAGTGGCCAGCATTGTTGTTGGCACTCAAGCATGTAACTATGTGCAGCAAAGTGCCATTTACTGCGATGAATATATATATATACAAAGTGGAGGCTTAAAAGCCAAACAAATGTGTGTAATCGCCGTTGACGCAGGCATGGTGGCCTGTATGCGGCCTGTACAGCGTGCCAAGGCATTCTTTTAGCAAATACTCCCGGCCGTATGACGGTGGTTGCTCCAACTGCGGGTGCATGCTTATGGACGACAGTGTTCGCATATTGGCTAGGGTCGGTGGCGAGAGTGCATGTACAGTTGCAGCAGTAGTGGTAGTAACATGTTGAAGTTGCGGTGATGTGTGTATAGATGTTGCCAGTGTCGGTGCAACGCACGAGCCATGCAGTCTCTCAAAGGGTGCGGTTGCTAGGCGAAGCACCTTCCTGATCGCCACCGGTTCAAGATGATCGGCTGCCATCCAAAAGAGAATACACTCGCGCATCTCGATAGGCAGAGTGGCATAGTTGCGTGCGCGCAACAGCACACGCGCGGCTACTAATAGTCTGCATACTGTTTTACAACGTTGTCGGTCTTCACAGAAATTGCGTGTCATCGCTGACTGCACCGTTTCGTAGATGGGCTCCCATTCGGGGAATCCGTAGTCCAGTTGAATGGACTTGAGGGTGATGCTATGCGCCGACAGTGCGTCTGCCAACGTGCTGTGCCCCTGTATACCGAGTAATCTATTCTGCCGCAACGCCAAATGCTGCAGTGAGCAATTCCGCGCAAGAGCCTTGGCTAAAAATCCAGCGCCTATATCGGTAATGCGGTTGTTGCGCAGCGACAGATGCTCCAGCGATGTGTTGACGGCGAGCGCATCGGCCAAGGCTGCGCAGCCATCATCGCCCAACAAGTTCAAATCAAGCTGTAAACCTTGAAGAACGTTGTTCTCGCGCAGCATTGCACTGAGCGCTTGCGCACCCACGCTGGAGATGTCGTTGAACTCCAACTGTAGATAACGTAGCGTGCGGTTGACGCATAGTGCATCGGCCAATGCGGCGGCACCTTCGTCGCCAACGTTGTTGCGCGGTATATACAGGTGCGTAAGCGTCCGGTTGTTGCGAAGAAAGCGCGCAAGCTCTCGAGCGCCCTCAACGCCCAGGTCGTTAAGGTCAAGACCGAGATGTGTAAGCGCAATGGATGATTCTGACAGTGTGCGTACTAGCAAGGTTACACCATTGGCACCAATGCCGTTGCAACCGACATTTATCCAGCGCAGAGTTGGCTTATTGGCAATCAGCTTTGCCAGCCAGGGCATGCTTTTGCTGCCCAGCGATGTTTCACGCAGATTTAGCCATGCAAGTGGCGGCGCTAATGCGCCATGTCTGCCTTTGCTACGTGATGGCTGAGTCAGCTTTTTGGCCAGAACGGTAATTCCATCAAGTCCGATAGCATTTCGCGACAAGTCCAGATAGCGCAGTGTTGTCGAATGGCTGAGCGCAGCGGCCATACGGCGTATATGGCGTGGGCCCAGTTCGTTGTCGGCCAGGTCCAAGCGGCGCAGCGTGGTGTTGAGGCGTAGCGCATGCTTTAGCTCGGCAATATTAAGCAGCGATAGTGCCACGCGGCGTAGCGTAAGTTCGCGGACATTGCATGCTCGCGAGCCGACAATCCGCGACACTAGCCGCAGGTTGTCTGCGGACAAGAACTGGCTGGTCTGCGTGATGCAGGTCAGATATGGACAGTCTCCGTGCGGAAATGTCGTTTCCAGGCCATAGATCATGGTTTTGATGTCGCGCTCTTTGAGACGACGCCACTCGTTTCGGCGAATGGCACTCAGCGTTTCCGCATCGCGCACAGTCTGTTCCACCAGTCGCGCACAAGTGTGGTTCAATTGCAGCTCTGCAAATGCCGGCGATGCATTTAAACGGCTGACCGCACTATGCGTGACGGTAGCACTATCCAATGTTCGAGCGCTCATCCGTCGATGGTGGCCACAATTGTCACACTTGGATGCATGAGATGTGCTAGGCATCGACTGAGAAGAGACTGGCAATGACGCCCGCCTGTGCGTGGCGTGTTGGCTGCTAGGAAGAATCAGATGGTGCATGTTTGCTAGTGGAGCGGATCAGCACATAGATGATGAGGGCGACTATAAAAGGAGCGCCGTGGCGTGCAAAGTCTGCGATAGTGGCAGTGGTATTGCGCGATTGAATGTACATGCACGACGATCGGTTTGAACGATAGCGCAGGTGCGTGGATAGTACGCGATATAAAAGATGCGTGATGAGGCGGTTTGCGGATGCACACTGTAGTGGCAAGGAAAAAGGGTGGTAGAGTAGCGCGCGGCAAGGAACAGTCTTGTTTCTTGTGACTGGTCTGGAAAACAACACGACAGCGCGTCTTGGTGTGTACGCTGACGTTGACTGCGGCTGATTCAGCGTGAACGAGCAAGATGTGACGTGCAGGACAAGAAAGAGAGTAGTGCAAAGTGCCAGGGGGGCAGCGGCGGGTTGCATTGCGGCATGTCGTCGGTTAAATAGCCGGAAAAGCGCGTCTCAATTGTCCGAGTCTCTGCTATGCGTGTGTGAAGAGGCCAGCGAGACCAAACGAGTATGGGAATGGCGATGCTCACAGACTGCACAGCATGACGACAGCCATATGTATTAGTGGCTGGGCCGTGCGTGTCGGCATGTTGGATGCCGCGCCGCTATCTCGTATGCATGCTACGCAACGGTATGCCGCCATAGTGGTCTACCACGATCGTGCCCAGGAGATGGCTGCGGACTAGTATGTGTGTGTGTCGCTTCCAACACTGTATTGCATGTAGGAATGTCGCTCTAAAGAGTACGCGTGCCCGTTCAGCTAACCGCCTGCATTGCTCGTATGCTTTGTGCTGCTTGCTTGTTCTTTTGGCACGTGCGTGTATATATATGTGTGTGTGTGTGTGCTCGAGTTGAAAACTAGAGGTTGGCGCAAAAACTGCCACGCGTGATTGGTGAGTTGGCCGGCGTGTCGCGCTTCTCTACTTTGGATCCTCCTCTCCATTCCTCAGCGATCCGTCTCCTCCTCGGATCAAGTTCACCATGGTGGGTATACCAAACGGCTGCTGGAGTGTGGCGCACACGCGTACGCTTGGGACATACGGATGCAGGCAGATAGGCGAACGTTTGGATGATGGATGGATGAATGGGCGGATGGATGGATGAGTGGATGGACGCATGGTAGAATGCACGCGGACAAGAAGGCAAAGATATTGGCTGCCGCCGAGACAGGTCTGGCAGCTGCTGTGCTGCTGCGCCAAATAGACGGCGCGCTGTCTACGCTAGGCGTATGCGGCAGGCGACGCTGCAGTATTGTTTGGCCTGCGGCTGCACTCGCATTCCAATGCCCGCCATGCGGTTAAGCAAACGTATAGCATTTGGAGGAGGCGACACTCAGGGTGCCTTCTGTCGCTGTTACCTTGCCGCATGCGTGCGAATTGGGCAGACGGTGCATTTTGGCACAGATCGCACTCGCCTGGGGCGCGATTCCTTGTCTTTGGTGTGGCGCATTCCTACCTGGCGGCGTTTTTCAGGAACGCTGGCGCGGCGGTCGCGGACACTTTATGCCACTATCCTACCGTATGCTTACGCCTTGTTTGCCTCGTCTCTGTCAGGCTCCTACCCCGGCAAAGTCCAGCGGCGGCAAGAACAAGAAGAAGAAGTGGTCGAAGGGTAAGGTCAAGGACAAGGCCAACAACGCCGTGTCCTTCGACAAGGCTACCCTCGACAAGCTTATGAAGGAGGTGCCGACCTACCGTCTGGTTACCCCGTCGGTCCTCGTCGACCGCCTTCGCATCTCCGGCTCGCTGGCGCGCGCTGCCCTCAAGGACCTTGAGGCTCAGGGCCACATCCGCAGCGTCTCGAAGCACCACTCGCAGATGATCTACAGTAAGTACATCATGGACGTGGTACAGGCTATGGCGCGACATGTGTTTCTACGGTGCAGACTGCTGCTGTGTTGGTAGCGTGGGTGCGCCTATAGCGGCCCTATGATATCAATGCAGGCGGGATGTTCAAGCACGAGACACGTGGCGCACCGTCTTGTTGGGGACGCATGCGATCGCGATTGCTGCTGCTCTTACTGTGATCACTGTTAGCTAACCTGAGCGTCACCTTACTACTAGCTCGCGCTACCGCTGTCGCCGCTGAGGAGACCGCCTAAGCCGTGTGCGATTGCGTCCACCTAGCCGCGCGGCGTTGCTTTGCTATTGGCGTCATGCGTGCTTTTGGTCGTGTGTATTGTCGTACCGTGCGTGAACTACGTTGGTGCGCGTGCGTGTCAATACACTGAGTCTACATCACTTTTTGCACCTGCATGTGTCTGCTTGGGTGGTGGAGCCCTTGGCTACGGGACACACGATGGCCTACAGCTCGTTGCTGTTTTGATTTCTGTCTGGTCGCCCTGCATCGTCGGCGCTACAGACGAATATCCCTGGCGACGCCTTTGTGGGCCAGTGTCCGTTTCTGAGTAGCGCGTGACCGGATCTGGCCATGCTTAGCGTCATGGTGATTGCCCGCTGGTCGACAGCTGTTTTTCCTGTTCCACCACTTTCCGCCACCGCCGCTTTTACCTCCGTCACTACGGCCCGCTGGCTCGTTGCTTGTTGCCAGGCGGCCTCGCTGCTACACTGGCCGTTGCTCAGCGCCACTCACCGGGTGCTATAAGTGAGCTCCATCCTTGTCCCGCTGCACACTATCCACCGTCGCTGCTTGCAGCTCTGTTTGCGGATAGCTGGCCTATTGGCTGTGCATCCCAGCGACACTGTGTCTTTTTATTCAACTGTAAGCGAATTCACGACTGTCGCCATGGCAGGCGTTCGTGTGCACGTGGTGCGCGCACTCTACTACTTTCCCGGCGACCAGCCGGGCGACCTGGCCTTTGAAGAAGGCGATATAATCGACGTGTACGAGATGGACGACGAGAACTGGTGGTCTGGCAAGGCACGTAGCACCGGCGAGTACGGATCGTTTCCGTCCACTTTAGTGGAGGTGATGTAAGTTTGATGTGGTGGCGGGTTTGGCAAACGAAAGCCAGCACTCACGCTAGAGCATCTACACCAGCAATATTGGTGTATCGCCGGGAGACAGCAGTGGGCGCGGACCAGGCCAGAAGCAGGTCGGCACACCTTTGCCAGATCGGCCCAACGGCCGTGGACCCGCCAACGTCATCCGCTTTGTCGCCAATGGCACAGGAACGCAGCCTGCGGTGAATACGGTCAATGCTACCGGGTACAGTGCTGGCGGATACAGTCCAAATGAGCCGCCGCGGCTGATGGATGGCGCACCTCGTTTTGAGGCGGACGTGCGTGGCGATCTGCTGCAGATGATGCAGGAGGCAGCCATGGAAGCTGACGGGCTGGTAGCAAGGCCGCTACCTGCTCTGCCACCACCTCAAAGTGCATCCGTGTCGTCACGCGGCTCACGCCCCGAGCGTGCGTTGCCTAATCTACCGGGCACAGCCGTGGATCGCGCCATGGTCGAGTCAATGGTACAGCAACAACAGCAGCAACAACAACAACAGCAGCAGCAGCAGCAACAGCAGCAACAGCAAACTAGCTGGGCAGGTGCGGCTAATGGACCGCGACATGCACTATCCACTGTAGACACCATTTCTCCAGACGACAGCGTGTCCATGGTAGGCCGTCACATCTTGTTTCGACCAATGGCTGCTAGTCTGCCGCAGTTGCCAGAAGTAGTGGATGAGAACGCTATGGCGGGCACTGGTGCTGGGGTGGGCGCGCTACCGCCACGGATACCTGCAGCCAATGCCGCGTATATGAAGCGCGTATCGTTGCCGGCCACTACAAGCAGTACCAACGCATTTGGATATGCTGGCCATCAGTCTTCCCTTCCAGCCTCCCATCGCCCTCAGCTGGCATCACCGCTTGGTCAGAATACGATAAGCGCAGCACCAGACACCGCCTGGCAGATGAACATGATGCGCAATGCTCTGCCATCTGCCGGTGTACCCTCTAGCAACGGGAAGAGCTTGCCGCAGCCATTACTTGCCGGATACAACAAGCGACACTCGATGCCGACAAGCACTAGCGCAGCGACGACTGGCGCACCGCATCATATGGATCGTACTATGCCCGATCCCACACGGCCTCTGCCTCGCCCACCTATGCGCCGCGAACGTACCAACTCTGTTCCTAATGCTATGCCAGCTCATGTGGAAAACCCGCCTAGACTGCTGCCTAAGCCGCCAAAGTCGGTGGTCAGTTCAGTCATTGGTTTGCCGCGCCCTGCCGCCCAGAATGCACGGCGACCACCGCATCCGGCCGTGGTAGCAATTGGCGCCAATGCTGCTGCCGCGCTCTATGTTCCGCCATCTGCCTCAGGTCCAGGTAGCTTTGTACTGACGCCAGCCGAGATGTCCGAGCTGAATAATCCAGCCCCAGCCTATAGCGGTCGAAGCGCATCTCATAGTGGTAGCGGCATCGGCGTTGGCGGTGACATGAACAGCATTGTCGGCACTTGCACCTTATCACACATCACCGGTATGCCTTTGGTTATTCCAGGCTCAGTGCCGTTTGGCGGCCATGAAAACTCGGTCGAGCTATTACAGTACGTAGGATATGGGCGATTGTGCGCAAACCTATACTCATGTGTATTGTGCGTATACTACCACCATTGCCATTGCTTCAACTTTATTATAGTTCTTGCACCAATGTGCGCGATAGTTCCAGTCAAGGAATCGACTTTAGTGGTAGGATCTGGTGAATGTCGTCTGTATGATAAGCCGCGGTGTTGACGCTGGAGTGTCTGCACTTTTAGGCGCCGACTTTGCATCGGTGGATGGCTACGTGCGCAATATCCAGCGCATCGAAGCTTCCATCACGCCCGATGTGCTGGCGATGAAATTTCTGTCGCGCCCATTCCGCTCCGATCTGCAGCGCGTACGTGCTATTTTCATCTGGATGGTGGACAATATCTCGTTTGTAGGCTCAGAAACGGAGAAACGACGGGCGATGCGTGGTATCACGGTCAAGGACGCGATGCCATCGGTGCGACCTGAGCTAGAGACGGCCGACTCTACATTGCGTGATCGCTGTTGCAGTCGAAATGGCTTTTCGCTTTTGTTCCAAAAAATGGCCAGTACGGTTGGCGTGCGCTGTGGCATCGTGCGCGGCTATCTTAAATGTAGGTGCACAACGAATGCTCTGGGCGTGCGCTATACCTGCGACTGACTCTTGAACAATAGCATCTACGGACAATCTGGATAATGACCATATTCCAGCAGCCAACCATGCTTGGAATGTTGGTAAGCAGCGCGATGTGTGAACATATAGTGCAGCTCTGGAATGCTTACACGTACTATTACGCGCTAGTGCGCATCGATGGCGAGTACCGGTTTATCGATGTGGCGCTTGCGGTCCCTAGCCATCCGCTGAACGCACCGGGGAGCGGCATTCAGTATCACTACTTCCTCACTCCGCCCACCGAACTTGCCTACACGCACTTTCCCGTTGATCCGGCGCACCAGTATCTGTTCCCGCCCATATCGCCAACGCTGTTCCGCGCGCTGCCATATGTGCAGGCGGCTTACTTTGACTACGACGTGGATCTATTCCGCTTCACACATAATCTTATCGAGCTGCGCGACCAAGAGTCGGCACAGATTGCATTTGGCATTGCCGAGGGCGCGCGCTGCTTTGCCGAGGTAGACCTGGAGGGAACCACGGAGAAAACGCGCGCACTTACTCAGTGCTTCCATCGAGACGGTCGACGGTTTGCGCGTATCTTGGTCCGTATGAGAGGCGAGGGCGTGCAGGGCCATCTCAAAATTTACGCTGGACGATGCGACTTTGTAAGTCTACCATGCTGCCATAGTAGCATGTGCGCCTCGTCAGGCAACAGTCTGGTGTACTGACGCATCGCCATCCTACAGTCGGTGCAGGAAAAGTTGGGCACAAACAAGCTGCCGTTAGCTTTCGTCATTCGGATGCGCCACGCGGGTCGACTCGATCCGCCCGAGTTTGTGCAGCTTTATCCGACGCCGCACGAGTTCTACATTCGTGAGCCGCTCGACCTGGAACTGCGCAGTGGGCAGGTCTATCGATTCCGTGTGCAAGCTGTGAGCGATCACAATCACAAAAAGCTCTCGCTTCGCGCACCATCCACTCGGGAGCACAACTTTGCTTACTACCCAAACAACCAGTGCTACGAGCTCTCCGTGACCATCAAAGAGGGCGGAGCATGGTCGCTCATTTATCATACCGACAAGGAGGGTAAGACGACCATTGCGCAGTACCAGTGCCGTGATGGCCCCAAGCCGAAAAAATAGCCGGCGCTATGGCAGACATCGTATCTTTAAGGGCACATAGCATTTCACTCTTCTCTTCTTGCTCGGCGCCGACATCATTTGCGCATGTCGACGACGCAGCTTCACGCAATAGCAGTAAATAACAAGCGCAACTTTCATTAGCACAGCGTCGACCATGGCGTACTCGGAGCGGTTGTCGTGCACAAAATAGACGGCATCGTTGGTAATTCAGATGCAAAGCCTGCTCAGCGGCAGTGGAACAATGAAAAAGGGAACAGCAGCATACGACAACTATTGAACAACTCGGGAAGGATATGCATCGCCGAGTAAACATGACAGGCAAACAGTTGATCGCGCCATCGATGGGGCAACGATGGCAACAGGCTGCAGCATGGCAGAGCAGTGCAGATGGCATGCATCATTCGTATACAGGAGGGTTAGAGCGCGTCGGCCACGCGTGCTAGCACAGCTTCATGCATGCGTTCGAGGATGCTGCGAGCGCCTGTGCGATCAATCGACAGAGGAATGAACTGGCGTGCTGGCGGACGGCGTTGGTTTTCAACAGCCAACGCATGCTGCTGAGCGCGCGCATTGGCCATTTCGCTAGCTATAGTGGCGGTGCAAAGCGCGTCGCCGGCGCACGTGTCTTCGACTAGCTCGCGATGGAAAGCCGGTTCTGGAACCGTTAGCAGGAACGGAACAACAATGCCAGCTGGCGACGTGTCCTCGCCCCATCCTGATGAGGCAGAGGATGCGTAGGCTCCATCAGTGTCAGTATCGATGTAGGCCTCAGCGTTCCAATGATCTATGTTGCTAAGAACATCGGAATTGCTGTCCGTCGAGTTGCTATCATTCGCTTCTCTATTACTGCTACATGATGTCTGCATGGCATCGGGTGCAGCAATATGCGATGAAAGCGCGGATTCCAACTCTGATGTCAAATGAATCTGGTCCAGTGTCCAGGGAAAGCCGTGTGCGTCGGACGCATGATCGGCCGGCGATGATCCCGCACTGTCATGCTGATATTCGTCGTGAGCATCATCTTCGTGCTCGATGGGCGACTTGCAGCGCACTACAGGATCATCCAGACCAGAGTACATGCGGTTGTTGGCGAAAAGCGACATAAGCGGCTGGATACTGCCCGGCGGGGCAGTGTCGGATACAGGCCGAGTAATGTGGCGCAGCGAATTTTTCGCGTGCCTTTGCGCGTTATGGTGACTGCGACAGTGAATCATGTTATGCTGCCTATCTGCGGCCGGCAATCCTTTGAGCGCGTCCCGTGTTTCGTCGAGTATCCAGTCAAAATCGGCGTCTCCAGGCAAGTCGAGACTGCCATCCCCAGACATCTTTTTCACTGGTGCGGACAAGACCAAATCTGAAGGCACCAGGGTCGCTTCGCAATACTGCTGCGGCTGCAGAGAGGCAGGTTCGACCGTCGCTGCCGACACCGCACGTCGAGTGCGTTCTTCCTCCAACAAGCGCAGAACCGAATCGTAGAGCGCCGCGTCCACGTGTGCGCCCTCCACAATCACAGACTTGCCGGATGATAGACACTTGCGCAGCTCAATCTCCAGTGCCTGCTGCACCATAGCACACTCTTGAGCACGTGCTGCTGCGTCTGGCTCGGACAAAGGCTTGTGATCTGCCCTTGGAGCTCTGGACCCCGAATGAAGTGTAAAGCAAACGTCAGCAGAGGACTAGCCAACCAGCATGCGTGCTGCAGCTTGCTCACCCCAACAACGAGCGTGCCATGTCGCAGATCAAGTCGGTCTGAATGGTATTGGCCAGGTTCAGGCGCTCAGACAGTTGGGTGGCCAGCGTAGATTTGCCCACGCACCGGGCACCACCAATGAGCACGACCATGGGGATACGCTGGTGATGCAACCTGTGCCAATGTCAGCCATCGAGCGTGGTACGTGTACGCCAGATGGCGGCCGCCCCAGCTGGTAACATGGCAGCAGTCCCCCCAACATGCGGTCCTACCGGTTCAGCGTGCGGAACAGGCGTACGTTGCGTTGGCCGTAGCCGTGCGCAGCCATCAGTTGAAAAAGCGCCTCCTCCAAATCCATCTGAGAAATGTTTAGCGCGCCGCGATCCACTAGGCGCTTCTTCAAATCCAAAGCTATTCGTGTCGCATGCACTAGCGGGATCTACAGTGGCGACGAATGAGTCGGATAGACGAGCGATGCTGCCGTAAATGTGCGCTCTTCCTACCTTGGTGGCCATCAGCATGCGGCAGAGCAAGAAGCGCGACAGTACATAGTAATGCTGGCGCGAGAGATGCACGCGAACTTTGACAAAGTCATACTTGGAAGTACTGCGCTTGGACAGCACCGACGTGGTCATGACGCCCACCGACCGGCGAGCTGGCTCCGAGCTGCGCAGGCTGACGCGGTAGTGGTGCGTCTAGGACGCCCTACCGCAGCTACCAAAACAGTCTTGGCACGCAGCACAGCCTGCTTGCGCTCAAATATCACAGACTCGTATTTGCGTGTGCTGGTGCTTTGAATCGCGCCGGTTTTGGCACGCGTCAATAGAGAGAAGAAGCAACGGTGGTAGAAACGTAGGAAGCGGAGTTGCGCAGGTGTAAACACTGGTGGTGGTGATGACGGCGGCGGTGATGACGCAGACGCAGGTGCAGTCTCAAGCGCTTATTGACGCGGGAATCCACTAAGCGCGGCTAACAGTAACAAGCAAGGGATATGGCAGTGGTTCGAGAGACAGCAGACAACGTGGTTAGCGCGGCGACCTTGCAAGTGGCTGGACTATTTATGTGCAGAGCTGCCGTTGTCGTCTCTGGCCAACAAGATAGCATCATCACCTGCAGTAAAACAAGCGGACGTGGTCCTACCCTCTCTGTGTCGACCTGTCACAGACGAGCACTTGCCTAGTCTATGTTTGTAACAGTGCTAGAGCCAGCGAGCCAGTGCGCTTGCGCCAGTCATAACGGCCAGTAGGCGTGGACGCAGCCAGACTGGCCCCAGCCACATCTTCCGGTTTTCAGCTCAGTCACCCGCATACCTATCACCCAACACGTATGCTATTATTACGCCTTGTGAATACGCCGCTGTGTTTCCTGCCAACGTGAAGGTGGCGCTGCATGCACGGCAAGGGGCAGTCGTCGATGCTGACGTTTTTGGCCACGGTCTAGCACAATTGTGGCGAAGCTACTATGCCAACCGTGATACATCTGTCAGCGTGCAAAGGACATTGCGACGTATATGGTAGTGGTGGTATATTTCTGTCTATAATAGAATGCCGTGATGGAACTTGATGGGAGTAGATGGTAACAGTTGGCAGGCTGGCATGTGGGCAGCAGTGATAGCGACGGCTAGTGCCCAACCGGCTGCACCGCCGGTCGTACCATATGGCGCTTCCAGGTTTTCTAGCCTTCCAATAGACTGTGCAGCGGAACAGACGGTGCGGCAAGGTCCTCGCTGCCATTGTTTCTCTGTAGTGCCATCGTACCTTTGACGATGCAGGTGCAGAATACTCGCGAGCTTTGTGGCTGTGCTTACGGCGCCGTTGACATAGTTGCAGCGAGGAGTACCGCACTCACACTGTTATTCGCACCGGACAACGCACGCCTATTGTTCTATTGTTGCCGCACTGTTTTAGTGTGCTGTTACACTGTGGATCCGACTCGTGCGGTAAACTTGTCTGGTCACCATACCTTACTATGTGCTGACTCATATGAGCCCAGTATGCCTGCCTCGGTGTTGCTCGCATTCACACAGAAATATAGCGGCAATGCAAGTGTACGACTGCAATACAAGAGCAACAATGGTGCCATACATTGCAGATGAGCTATAATCGCTGTGTTTAGCCAAGCCAATTTGCACCGTCTTGACCTCCTATGCTATTTAGCAGCGTATCTGCTGGTCTAATGCGTTTATTGAACGCAGAGAGGGCCTCTCAGGCAACGAGTGGAATGCACGCAAGAGTTTTCATCACTCAGACTTGCAGCAATTATGTCCAGGCTAGTTTCTTTAAAGATGGTCCCCGTTAGTTCTGTGAAGCATACCGCATATCGTGCTACATAGCCGATGTCCGCGTCGTTGTTAATACGTTGATAGCTTCTGATACGCGCCATGCGACGTGATGCTATCGGCAAAGGTGACAGTTTTGTGGCAAGCACCGTAAAAAGCATAAAGTAGCCTGTGCATTCAAGCATGCCTTGCAGTCTCCTGCATGTGCCATTAGCAGTCGAGTGGTGTGACCACCCTGTATTACGAGTGGGCTCTATCTAGCAAACCAACAATACCACGTTCTACAATTATTGGACTATGGTACCCTCAAGGTGCTGCTACGGCCGCTGGCAGTCAAGGAGCACTATATTGCCATCTTTATACGCTATAGCAGCGAAACATCCACCATGTCG
>KZ992896.1:0-12979 GCA_003614735.1 Thamnocephalis sphaerospora | reverse complement strand
AGCCATTGTCGTTACCGTTGAGGCTGCGTGCGAGCGGAGGAGACCAGGCGTAAAGCGCGCAACTTACGCTTGAAGAAGAGCACAGAGGCAACAATGCCGACGCCGAGACCGATGCCGGTCTGGACCAGGGTATGCGCGACGCAGCGGTCCCACTGAGCAGGAACAAGGACGCGTCAGCCATGCTGTCATCAGTGCACCGCGCGACGCACACCATAGTCCACCTTTTCAGCGACAATGTCCTCGCTGCGGACCGGCTTGGCCGTGGAATCTTCCCGAATCGCAGTGGTCATGATCGGCAGTGGGGGCGGATGATAGGGACGGAGGCATGCGCCGAGCGTGGACCAGTGAGTTGACGGTATAGCGTTTGTCAACACAAACGAGAAACTGCCATCGAGCATAACTGACGCGGCGCCTCCTTCCCTACGCCTGCCATTTCGTTGCAAACATGGTGAGCACACGTTCGGCAGCGAGCTAGCGGTGACTGGCGCTAATACTGCCTGCCCACCAAGCCCAAGGGACGGACCAGCTCAAAGCGCGCAGTCAACAGACGCGGTTCAGTAGCCGGAACACGTGACGACTCTAGTGGCGACGACAGTGACGCCGCCACGCAAAGCGTTGCCGTCGAGGCGTTTGAGCTATTCGACTCGGACAATGACGGCGTGCTGACGCCAAAACAAGCTTTGCAGGCGCTCAAGGAACTGGGTGTTCACGACAAAGGCAAGCGGGAGCGCTCTATAAAGGCCGCCGGCAACCCGGTTGATCTTGCTGCTTTCTGCGCGCTGGCCGAGCAGCTGATGGTAAATAAGGGCGCAGAACGCATCACTGGTCGCGCTGACGTTGGATCGGTTTTGTACTACAGGAACAGCAGGTGGATGACGGTGAGATGGACCGACTTTTCCGTCTGTTTGATCAGCAGGACAAGGGGCATATCACTGCGGCTGACGTATCACGGGTGGCAGCAGATCTGGGTGAGAGGTACTCGGCCGAAGATGTGGAGGACATGCTCGGCTTCATCACCAGAAGCGAAAGCGGCCTATTGCAGAGGGACGACTTTAGACGCATGCTTGAGCGACTGGGCTTTTTGTGATCGCTTGCTCGCTTGACATGTGCCCGTTGCCAATAGTAAATTGAGCTGCGTGTATTCATGACAGTCGACATTTAGCGCATACCATCCACGCGAGCGCTATAGCTTCGTTCGCCTGCGGGCAGAGCGGCGCTTCTGTTTAGATTGAGTAAAGGGAAAAGTGCAGAGCGTGCGAGTGAGCTACACGAGCTTGAATGATCAGGGCATACGATTGCTTACGGGCTGTGGCTCGGGCTGTTCCTGCGCCATGACGTCCGAGTCCGAGGACACATCCATGTTATGGGTGTCGTCTTCGTCGCTTTCCTGTAGATCCGCAGTCACTTTTGCGGCCGATCGTGCTGCGCGGGGTGCGTTTCTGGCCGCAAACAGTCAGCGATCTGAGGCATCGATGCTGTGGCGTACAATGCACTCGCACGATCCGTACCTCCGCAGCGGCGTTTCCTCTGGCAGTACACGGCGTCGTTTCTCCAAATACTTGCCGGCTCCGCCCTCAGCCGGCTCAAATTTACCGGCACCATTCTTTGCGCAATTAGCTCAGACGTCGATTCGCGTCCACCTGCAAGGTGTCTGGCAAACGTGGGGCGCCGCAAGTCGCTGACTTACTTCTACGGTGCGCTTGGCCGAAAGCGGGCTTCCCTTGGTTCCACGGAGATACTCTGCAGGCAGATGATTTTTGCGAAGCATCTGGGTGGTGCCAGGCGGATTAGTGAATGTCGCCACATGGCCGACAGCAAGGATACAAACCTCGGCTGCTGTTGCGGTGGGAAGGCGCTTGAACAGATCGCGCGGAAGTTGTATCTCGCCTGGATAGGTGGTGAGCGTCCACTGGTGCGCCGTACAGCGCTGCCGCACAATGACCTGAGCCACTTCGCTCAAAATGTATATGTTCTACGTGATGCAGTAGCATGTCAGATCACAGCAGCACATGTCGCAATCAAAGTGTGCAGACCTCGCTCTTGTCTTCTGTGTCTGCGTCTCTCACTGACTTGAGCCGAGTGACGATGTGGAATATGAAGGATACGTTTGCCGGCATGGTGCACGTCTCAACAAAGAACGCAAGGTATCTGCGCACAAGTCATGATTGGTAAGTCTGCAGCGCATTTGCCCGTCCACTACTGATGTCAGAAGCGCTTACTTTGCAAAATGATCCAGTGTATCCTTGTCGGTCGCAAAATCCGGATGGTGTGCTAGTAGATGGATAAGGCGCGCCACGGAAAGCTCAAACACCGATAGTCTACCATTACTGACTGCAGTACGTATGATTGGTGAGTACCGTGCCGACCCAGGCTGGACCGCGTGGCGTTTCTCTATCTCACCTGCCGACAATGTAGCCAGTTGTTGACGAAGAAATCCTTTGACCTAGCATCCACAGAGGTCAGTCTGCAGCCGCATTATGTCCCCTAGTAGCCTGGCCTTACCTGGTCGCGTAGCTCACGCTGGGGCTCATGTGCAGTAAGGAAAAGAACGGGCAAGAACCTGATGTGCAGGTTGCGCCCGCGCAGATACTTGAGCATTTTCATAACCACCATTTCACGCACATAGGGTGAAGTGTCCTAGGTAGATGCTAGCATGAGCATCACTGCGGTCAAGTTCTGATGCTGCATGCATTGCTTGGACACACCTCGACCGTAAGTGCAATGTGCAAGAGCTCAGCGCTCGAAAGCATTGCGTCGTATCTTGCTATCCGACACAGCTTTAGCAGCAGATTTGCGGCCGTACCTTTTACCCAACCACACACCGCTGGTCTACGCGTGCCCTGCATGTATTAGCGGTCGAAAATACGGCAGATAGGTATGCACAGCGGATGCTTACGGCGTATCCTCGCCATCTGACACTGTGCCATTTTTGCTGAGAGCGGTAACCATCAGCCGCAGCATTGGTTGTGCCAGCTCCTCAGCAGCGTCGTCGCTGGCCAGTCCAATCAGCCGGTTCGTAAGCACTTTCATACCCATCAGCTATGGCGGGACAATAGACGGTGATCAGCAAGTTCGTCGGGCGGCTAGCGATTATGTGTAGGCAAACAGTCAGCGCAATAGGTACCTTGCAGCGTGTAGCCATATCGAGCTCGTTCGCATCGACCCAGCCTTTGTATTTCTTCATGTCATCCGGTGACTAGCGTGCCCAACTGCAAATGAGTCCGAGATGCTGAGAGCAACAACAAGTACGCTATTTACCCAGGTATTTGGTTTTAGCAGCAACTCTTTGGCAACAAAGCCAGTGACCTGCTGGCCGTAAGGCTCAAATGTCTCGGGTACATATCTAGCTATCACACGCAGTGCTGACAGGCGCGACAAAAGTTCTGGCGACGATGACGGTAGACCGGTGATGAGGCTCTAAAGGATAGTCAAGGCAGCATAAGCATCTGCAATCCGGCTCAATTTTGCACCACACACGCCCATTGCACTACCTGCAAAAGGCTGTCGCACGCTGCACTGTTATCCTGCTGAAAGCATAGTAGCATTGCGGCACGCTTTGCGCTATCCGGCGTGGATTGCTGACAAATCTTGGTAAGAAGCTCTGTGGTGTTACTACAAAGGGCTCAGCGGACCATGAGAAGATTATACATGATAAAGTTATCCGTGTTGTCTCTTACTTGTCAATAGCAACCATGCCGGGTGCCGCATGTGAACAGGTTGCAAGTATACGCAGTGCATCACGCGCAGCTATTGGGCCGGCCATTGGTAAGTGTACGTTTAGCATTATCAATGACAACGAGACTCACCTAGATCGAGCTCTCCGGGCTGCAAATACTCAAGGATGTCGCGTGTGTGGCGCTTGAGCATGAACGGAAAGACCTCTGCATATAGCTGTGGTAAAGTGAGATAAAAGATAAGCACGAATCACCGCCGATACACACAAGACTATGCACGCATACCTGGAGGATAGCACGCGCAGCCGATGCATGCGACGTCTCTGTTTCCCCGGCTGTGGTGACGCCACGACGAATCAAGATTGGAATTGCAGAAACATTAACAATGTCATAGCGAATGCGGCGGATCAACACGGCAAATGTGTTGCTGATATCACGCGATGCCTGTTCAAGGCGTTTGCGTGCTTCTTTCTGTGGTATAACATCGTTAATTATACATACAGGTGTGCCAGTCCGCCCAAGCGCAGCGAACGAAAGTCACGCTGTAATAGCAATAACCTACCTCGCGTTTCCGAATCATCCTAAAGCTGCTGGCTGGGTCCATGCATCCTTCAATGGCAGCGGTGGCTTGCGCATCATTCAGCTGCGCAAATCTGACCGCGCACTCGGCAGCCTTGGACGATTCGGGAAGGCGGGCTAGCAACGCAGTATTAGCCATCACTTTGGCCTGCGCACAGGTTAGATGTTCCGGCACTGCAATAGCTCACCTGTGAGCTTGTTGGCAGTTTTAGTCAGATCCTGAAGATGTGTCTCGCTCTCCTGGCTCTGCATGCCCTTTCCTCGACGTCAGAAAGGCGCTATATACACGGCGCTGTAGACATGATATATGCGCTTAGTCAGCTACCTTCAACTCCCTGCATTGCACAAGAAACGCCTCCATTTCCTTCATACATCTACGCAATCGTACTTGTCAGCTAACGATCACATACCGGTGCGCAGAATGGGCGTAAACAGCCTACACTTACGCAGCCTTGCGCTGCAGAAGCGCACGAAAGGCGGCTTTTGCACGGTCGTCGAGTGCACTGACAACATGAATCAGACGGCCGGTTCGCGCAGTGTCGTCTTCATCGAGCGTAAATATATCACGCGCAAGGAATGCCTCCATTGTTGCACTGCGATTAGATCAACATTGTACGTAAGCGTTAGACCGCAGGTCATCCGCGCGCGTGTTACCACGTTTTAGCCAGAATACTTGCATCATTTCATCGTCGCCGGTGTAAAGCACACAAAGAAACTCGGTTGGAATCCAGCCCAGCTTTTGGCGTACATGATCGTCGTTCCTGTGTAGTATCACGCAGAAAAGCTGTTAGCAGGCCCGCGTCCTCCAACTGCCTACTGTCCAATACCAACATTCTAGCGTATGCTACGCGGTAAAACTTTCCAAGCGCACTGAAAGCCTCTGACCGCGCAAGCGTCTGCAGCATTTGCAGCGAGTGTCAGCGGATGGCAAGTGGTAGCTGAGCGAGTGCACCAATCACCTTTTTGTCACGGCACCGCTGGCCAAGCTGCGTGAGAACATCCTGGTCGAGGTGCTGCAATAGTATATCGATATCCAGGGCTCCAACAGCACGGCAGGCTGCAGCACGAACACGCTCCTCGGGATCTAGGAGCTTGGCAATGATGGCCTCTGCAGGACTGGTGAGTTAATACTGTGAGCATGTCAAACTAACGCCAACACCCACCGTTGAGGCTTGAGCTGTGCTCTGGGTGGTTGTTGAACAGCTTCGCAAAGTACTCGGTCCAAGTGATTCGCACCGAAACTGCCTTATCGTTCCTTCGTCCTAGCCACGCCTTCCATGCGGATGGATACTCGAGTGCAAATGACGATTCGCGTGCGGCAAAGAGTTCACCAAGCACAGAGGTGGCTAGCGTGCGAAGGTATGGACTGGACAGCTGTCAAGGAAGCATTCGTTGGGTAAGACGGGCGTCGCGACACATTTTTCGTCAAATGAGCAACCCAAAAGTGAGCACCCTACCTCCAGCTCTTCCTCCAGCTGGGGAATCACACTAAGTAGTAGTCCAGGTACCGCCTTACTCAGCTCAACTACCAGCTGGTGTGCTGCTTTGATTTCTTCTTTTTCCGCGTCTGTCAGCTCGCCCTCCATTTTGCCAAAGGAAAGTATCACCTCGGTAAAGTACTGTATCGACACATTGCATCAGCGATCAGCCGACGACACCGCCACAGCAACATTGGACAAGCTGATGATTTCCCACCTGACATGTGTAGCGCTGCATACGGTCGATGCTGGTGTTGCTCAGTTCGCACGCCATTTGATAGGCGGCAGGATTTTCGGCGTGTCGTTTGCTCACAAATTGACCGAGCACAATATCAATAGCACTTTGTGGCATGCCGTTACTTTCTTCGATAAGCTGACTAAGAATATCAATCATGCAAGTGCGCACATTCTGCGAAGTGCTCGCGCTAAGTGCCGCGACTTGTTAGCAAAGCTGCCGGCGTGTGATGCAAGGTGCACGCCGCGACAAACTAACCAGACGACTTCAAAAAAGCATTGAAAGAAACTCGCAATAATGGTATCGCTCTCCTGCAGATCTACCACGAGCGCCACACTCTTCACCGTGGCCAAACTCTCAAGCAGATAGAGGTAGAGTGACGTGTAGCCGGACTTTTTGTCGCCAATGTACCGCAGCTGCTTCACAAACAAGTCAAACACTTCCTGTACGCGGCGGTGGTCATTAATAGACGGCTCTGGCGGTATCGTCTAACGGCAGACGTGGGCTGGCATCGTTACCTTGAGTTCGCGCTCGCTATACGGCGCGTTTGGCGCATACAGGCGTAGAAAATCGGCTACACAACACGCGGTGTACGCCCGCACGCCGCGGTCTTTGTGCCGGAACAACGCCGGATTCGCTGTCTCGCGCACAACCGAGGAAAGCGAGTCGGTGTCCACAACATCTTGCTCTAGCGCAGCAAGCTCCGTGTGCAATTGCTGCGGACGTGACGATTCGCAATAAATGTCGTGTTCGCATTTGATGGCGTTTCTGCTCAGCCTACCTTGAGCTGCTTGAGCAGTTCGCTGGTGGCCACGGGACGTCCACCGGTGAGCAGTCTGCCTCGGAAGCCGAGTTGCTGGCCGACAGTAGTCGCGTTTGTCATGGTATTGTGGGTAGAGAAGCAGAAGTGACGGCAACGCGGCAATCACGCGTGTAACCCAAGAAAAGACACGTCTACACAGCACACTACGGATCAGCGGCACTGAAGAGGGTTCTCGATGGACTGGATCTGCGTATCCATATGCGCAGTGGCCAATAGACAGTGGCACGCGCAGACACGCTTTTATACTGGCACCGCCAGCCATCAGTTGGATGCGCCAGGGAACGCACGCGAGAACCGACGACCGACAATTGTGCGAATGCGCTCCGCTAGGCCGCCTTCCGGGAACGCCTTCTTGACGTAGTTGGTCACCACGAACGTGTCCTACAAGTACATACAGGTGTTAAAAGCGCACTTTACAAAATACACCTAGCATGCTATCTACCTGGAATGACCACGAGGCCTGCTTGGTGGCCTGTTCCGCAGTCTGCTCAATCAGCTTGATCAGCTCGCTCTGAGACTGCACGTTGGTAAGCAGACACGCCGCAACACCTGTATTTGCAGATGTAAGTTGGAGGATTCGCCAGCGCCCACACAACGCCACTTGCCTGCTGTGAGATGCTTCGCCGACTCATGACTATGCTTGGCCATGCTCTGCGCATACTGATCCGATGACTGGCCATTCAGCAGTGCAGCCAGACCTTCGTCCAGTACCTCCTTAGTCTGCGCATGGAGGGCGCCATCGGCCGCCACTACAGTTACAATCGCTGATAAGTTGGTGTGGAAAGTGCGAGACCGCAAACAACGCATTATGCTGCTTACCCTCCTTGTGAAGACGAAGCACCTGCAGCATCGCTTCTGGGTGCCGAGGAGCAGCAGCCAAGGTCTTTTGCACATGAGAAAGTGCGAGCAAGAATTTCCCTGGCAAAGGATAATCGGAATAAGCCACGCTGTAGCTGAAAACAACAAAGACATAGTGAAACTCACGCTTGCGAATGTAGATTTCAAAGCCAAGCAAATGCACAACAGGCTGCTGCGGCAGATGCTTCTCCAACGTGGCATGCCATTTGAGCGCCGCGCCAAGAGGATCCTTGGTCTGAAGTACGGTACACGATCAGCCCAGTTCAGTTTGTACATGGCCAATAATCTACGTACGCTAGCCAGCGTCAGGCCATCCGGATCCGGATCCGCGCTCTTTTCCTGTTCCTTCTTGGCCTTGTCGCTCGCAGCGCTCTCGGCTACATGACCGTCGGTTAGCATTCAGAGGTGACTAGAGTGCACAGGCATTGCTGTACTTGCCATTCCGCACATTCTTGCTCTGCTCCTTGTTCTTGGCCTCCTGCTTACGAAGCTTGCTCAGATACTTTTTCCGCTCTGCAGGTGTCATATTGGCTGTTTGAATTTGTCAGCAATGCAACCAACACAGCCGCTCTCCTGTCATAAAGCAATGGTACATACATGTATCCACGCTAGTCGCGGTGGCGTTCGACGTTGTGGCATCGGCGGCGGCTGCCGAGGCTTGGTCAAACAAGCCCAGATAGCACTGTTACCATGTCATTAGCGCCAAACATGACATCGAAAAGGCACCGTAAGCCCGGATGCGTTACCTTTATGGCCGACTCTGCAGCATCGACAAAGGTCGGGTGCGTATAGAGGGTGTCTTCAAACTTGAGCAGCCTGTTTGCGCCGATGCGTTCGAAATACGCCATCAACACATCGCCAATCAAGACTTGCCCGACGCCGCAACAATAGCAACCTTACCGAATATACGAACGAAGGGTGGTCTTTCGCAGGCAGTAAGTGTGAAAGTCAAACTGGTCATCCGTAAAGTCGTCAAAATGCTGTGGGCGGGTTTGGACAGTATGCTATTCGTCAGCGGCATTTTCTGCACATAGTCGAATGCGCACTAACTAACCTTTTCGATCTGGTGGAGGCGCTTGAGCGCACGACCAATCTTATTCTGACGAATGTAGCCATGCGCCGTCTCTTTGGCAAACCACAGGCATTGCATATCAATCAGATCCTTGATCGGGTCTTTGATGTCAGGCCTGGTAAATAGACCGATCGTCTTCTCGGCTTCTTCAATGCGATTGCTGCGAATCAGGTATTTAGTGCACTTGGAGATTACACAGCGGTCCTGAAGATCCAGCTGGCGCGCCTCGTTCATCACTTCTGCTGCACCATCCAAGTCACCGGCATGCTGCCACACATGCACATTGTAAGCACCACGTCGCAAGCAAGGCTTTTTAGCACGCCACAGCTCCAGTTCGGCCATGTACCTTAAGGATGCGCGCCTTGGTCATGTAGAGCTCAACGAGGGTCGGCGTGTGCGCAATCGTCTCATTCACCAGTGCCAAAGCGCACTCAATATCACCCTTGCGGTCGTAATGCTGCGCAAGATAGTACTGCGTCCAGAGGTACGTTGTGGGCGGTTCCTTGATGTCTATTGTGGAATAAGCGCGGTGAGATGAAGCATCGCACCGACAACGCCATTGCAAGTCGTGCTCACCTTCGCCTACTAGCGTCGAGTTTTCCTTGAGCGATTTCTGCTGAGCAAGCATAATATCCTCAATGATGGCAGCGCGCTCCGAATCCGCGTAAAGTGGCTTCAAGTTGACAAAGAGCGACGGAACGCCCTTTCTCAGCATGGTGCGCACATACGCGCTCGCTCGTGTGCGGAAAGCATCGCCTACGATAGAAGCAGCATTGGCGTAGCGTACATTAGGCTCGTGCCGTTGCCGCCTCCGAGCGCTAGACTTGCCAAGCAAGACTAAGATTAAATACAACAGCACGCACCATGCAGGTAATCCAATGGGAAACGCCTAAGCAAGTTGGCTCGCGAGTGGTGATCGGCCAGCAGCGCGCACTCCTCAACAATCTGCTTGCTCCGCGCATCCTCTGTCACATCTGACCGGAAGAAAAGTCAGCCGTGGCGTACTGCGGTCGGCAGCACACTAGTAACTCACCAGCAGGAAAGCCGAAGCAGGCAAAATATCCCACGAGGTAGTCGCGGCACTCGGGGTTCTCATCAATCAGTCGGCGGTACGTTGCCTTGGCCTTGCCCAGCTGACCCAGTTTCTGCAGCAGACTAGCTGTAGGTGCATGTCATGATACGTTAGGCGCATACACGTGCGTGCGTCTACGTTCTGCGCTACTTGCCGCGCTTCTCCAGCACGGAGATGGGATCGCACACGCGGTCTTCGATGGCGTCTAGGTCTGCAAGAGCACCCTCAAGATCACCGCTCTCCTCATACAGCGTGTTGCGGTAGAGCAGCAGCTCGCTGTGTTCATAGTCACCCTTTGGCGGTGCAATCTGCAACAGTCAATGTTAACGCCACTTTCACTCATCGCCGCGCACTCGAGCACGGGCCAAGCACCTTCATGCTGTCCTCGTAGGTCTTCAAAACACGAATGGCCAAATCGTGGTCGCCATTCAGCTGGAATGCAATTGCAAATCCAATCCAGAACATGCGGTTGTGCGAATTGAGCTGCAGCAGCAGATCGCGGGTTTCCTACAGTGTATCACGCAGTAGATCAGCACCTGTTGTGCTCGCCATATCCCGTCTGTCTCCTACCGCGTAGCCTTCGTAGTTGCGCATTTGGATTTGCAGCAATGCAAGATCACGGAGAATTTGCATGTTGTTCTGCGTCACATCAGCACCATCGTTAGCTGATCACGTAGATATGGTTACTCTTGCCAGAACGCCTTACCTTGTCAAACTTGAGCGCATTACGATAGCATTTGGTGGCTTCTTCGTATTCCTTATCGGCGCGGTACAAAAGACCATACACATGCCAACCTGCAGTATCCCAATGTGGATCCCAACAGCAATGCCAGGCATATCATCGGTTGAGAATACGTCGACAAGCCAAAGCGCACACGCTGCACTGCGACCAAAGGATACAAATATGGCTAGTGAGATCGTTCTTGAGTCCTTTGCGTACACACTCGTAGCCCTCCTCCTTGCGGTCGAGGTTTGACAGGAACAGACCCTTCATGGCCAATGTCTCTGCACGATGGCATCCAGCATTTTTAGCATCAGCCAATAGCGAACATGCTGCCTTTGCGGCCTTTTGATTGCGCTCACCGCCATGCTCTGGGGATTTCTTCAGAATCTGTTCTGCGGACTTTAGGCCTCGCTTGTACTGGCGGTGCTCAAAGAAGCGCTGTTGACCAGCAGTAGCAGCAGTAGCAGCAGCGCAGAATGCTCAGCAAGGCAGCAGACCGCAGACGTCTTGTGATATTTTATCAGACAGCTTACCAGGAGCCCCTTGAACTGCGCAGCCTCACGTGAAGCTAGCTCGCGATGTCCAGGAATCATGGCGAAAAAACTCGGTAAAACCACCCTTACAGGGAAAAAACAGGCAGCACCAGCGGAGAGACAGCACAGTATAGCGCTGGACGATGAATCTAGCGGATGCACGCACGCGCCTCAGCGGCAATCAAAGGCAAGCAGCGGTGACGGCGAGGGTAGTCAAGCGCTGCTGGCGACGGTGTGCGCGATTGTTTTCACGCGGACTTGTAGTTTCAGCTGCCAAACTGTCTGCACTGTAGCTGGTGATGAGTGAGGACCGACTGAGACGCATCGTCATTACACAAGGCTATTATGCTGGTAATAAGGCGTCGCTCGGTGCCTGCTCGCATGTACCTGCCGCCGGGCACACAGCATGTTGTAGGAGCACCCCTTTCCCTCTTTGCTGCCGCCCAGTGGCCCCAGTTCACCGGCATCGCCACACCTCCAATTCCCACCTTGTTCGCTGCCTTTGTCTGCCGCCCATCTCCCTGGCGCACCGTAGCCGGTCCACGCCACAACCTCGTCCATCTGCCCGCAAGTCGACGCGTCACTTCTTGCCGCCGACCCGCCGTTGCTCAGCACGTCGGGTGCAGAATCCGCACTAGGTGCTGCCGCTCTGGAACCAGCCGCGCGACCGGTAGCTGCATCAGAGGCGGAGCGCGCTATGGCGACCAGCCATACCGAGGTAGACACCATCAGCGGTGGTCCTGGGCAGGACCAGGTGCCTCTTACTACGCTGCTCGTGAACGGAGAGCGTCACGAGTTCCATTGCGACCCGGACCTGCGCATTAGCGACGTCAAGCGTCATGTGCATGCCAACTGGCCGAAAGGTAATTGCACAGCGAGAAGCCTGCGCGGCTGTCAGCGTTGCTTCTGTCAGGGTAGAGGCGCGGGTGTATACTTGGCGTAACACATGTAGACTGCGTGTGCATGACGACTTGGTTTGCCCGTTTTGCTCATAGAGTGGTCCGAGGAAAAACCCGCATCACATGACTGCCTTAAAATCGTGTATCTTGGACGATTTCTAGACGATGCAACAACGCTACGCGGTAGGTGCCTGGTTCCATCTGCCGATATGCCATGCGCTAAGCAGTTTTTTCGCGATCCTGGCCAGAAAACAAGATATCACCTGCAACGCCAACCATCGTGCACTTGACCATTCGACAACCCCAGCCCTCGGTGATCGGTAGGTTGCGCCGGGCATATAAGCGACTGCTGTTGATTGGACTGCTGATCAGTACGACCCTGCAACCGCTGCTGTTATTGCTACGACCACTGTTGCTGCTGCACAACAGAGAGCCTAAAGTCAGGAGGACAAGCCGCGAGATGGCGCTGTTGCAACATTCTCTAGACCATTTGATGGGTATGAGATGCGCGACAAACAGCGGCGCTGCCACCGCTACAACCCAGTGTGCGCTCCTCCAAGACGGCCCACTGTCGCATATATCGCTATATCGTTTGTTCCATGCGCGCGTGCTGCCAATACTAGTAATGTGTCGTTTACCAGCTCACTGCATGCAAGACTGCTCCTATTTCGTGTTGTACGCCATCCATTTGCCGCTGGCTGGCACGCAAAATGGCTCATCCTACCATGGCGCAGCATTAAGCTACCGTTGAGGCAACACGCGTCCTTGTAACTGGCATTGGTAAACAGGCGGTTTCGACTGCGGCGACCATCGCTGGGTTACCATCGTCACACTTTATTCGCACCACAGCCACTCCATTGTTGGCATCTACATACGCACACTCGTACGCGTGCATCGGCCATCAGCACAAGTGCCTGTCGCGTATACTGCAAAGCAGACTGCGCTTACACGACCACTACACTGCTGCAGCCCAGCACACCGGCATATCGCGCTCACACGTTGCTGCGACTCTGTTTTGCGAATGAACACGCA
>KZ992895.1:0-12999 GCA_003614735.1 Thamnocephalis sphaerospora | reverse complement strand
GTGTGAGTACGACGGTGCTGGTCCAGGTGGGCCGGCAACGGAGACGAATGCCAGGCGTGTTCCCCGTGCACAGACGCTGGTGGTGATTGTTGCGCCTCTGCACTCCAACGGCTGTGGTGCGACAGCGGCGGCAAAGGCGGCGCACTGTGGGCCGTCATGGGATACGATGCCGACGACGCGAGCACCTGCATGCCGTGGTTCGCAGCGCCAGTGATCTGCGTGACGCTGGGAAGACGACCAGCGCAGGATGCTGCTCCTTCTGGTGCCGTTGCTGCGGGATACGTGCGCGAGCCAGCGTGCACGTCAGCCGCAGGGCCAGCGGTGTTTCGGTCGGGTTCGCCTTGTGCCGGCACTTGAACCATGTACGTGGTGGCCATTGGTCAAGATGCGCGCGCTACTGGCTAGCGAACGGTTTATGCAAAGCATGTGCTTTCACCAGTGCATACGCTGTCGCCAGCCAAGCAGCGGATGGTGCAACGGGCTGCAAATACGGTTCACATGCCACGAATCGCTGCGCTTGGCGCCACCGCTGCTGGTTGGTGGCGGCAGCAGAGGCGGCCGCAGAGGAGACGGTGGCGGTGACAGTGACGGTCAGCTATCTATGGCCGCGCCTGCCGCATGCTGCCGATGGCCTTCCCGTTTCGGCCTAGTACCCGCCCGGTGTAGCCTATCCACAGGCCCAAGCTAGACACAAAAAGATCAACGCGTCGATCCAAGCATGGATCGACATGCGCCTGCCTTTACGCGCTGACCTTGTGTGCGAGCCGGCTGCCGCTTTGGTCCGGGCCAGCGGGTGAGGAAACCGGCGGTAGGACGCACCGAGACAAGTGTCCCCATGAAGTGTCCTTTTCAGCATGGACCGTCCGCACTGCCATCACTGGCCCTGGTCTGGGCCCAAACACATCAAGTCTAGCGCCACCGTCCGCGTCGTACACAACGCGGTAAAAGCACACGGCTGGTGAACTGTCAGGCGTACATACGCTGCTGGCTGTCCGTATATGGCGAGCACGCTCATCCGTGCCACCCATGCTCCCAAACGCTAATGTGCCTGGAACGCGCTTCGGTATGGGTGAGTGCATGCAGCAGCAGCAGCAGCAGCAGCAGCAGCAGTCGCAGTAGCAGTCGCTTGCCATAAAACTAGGTGTGGGCAACGTGAATGCAGAGGCGATATCCCATGACCCATACATGTGGTCACGTGCTAACGGTGAAGCATTACCGTACGTCAGTGGTCATCCGGTAGAGGACAGGGTAGGCTGGCACACTGTGGCAAAGAAAAGCGACTGCCGCTACTGCTGGTGCCTGACACGAGCGGACGCTGAAAGATGCTACACGCGGCGTGGAATGCAGAGCGCGCTACGTGCTGTCGTGCAACACATACGCAATGAACGTGGCCGCGCAACAAACGGCCTGTGCGCCATATGCATGACAAGAGGGACCTCTCAGGCATCGCCAAAGGAGGTACCACTCGTCCAGTGCACTCGGTGCAGGTGTTTTCACGCTTGCTCGCCCTACTTACTCGACCGGTTTGGCAATGATCCGGTAGGAGAAATGGGAGAGGTAACCGGTGGGCCAGCCGGAACTTTTTCCATGGTCATGATGAATGTGAGTGAGATGGAGGGTAAGCATCTTGCCAACGACCAAGTCCCACCTGCGGCCGTGCTCTCTCGCTCTCTCGCCTCTCCGACCATCACTTGCTGCGGCCACCTTATCGTAGGCCAAAGGAGCGCTTCCGACGACCATCGTGTCTGGCCTGCCGTGTGTGTGTCCTCGGTCATCACAACACGTGGGCCACTTGAGACGGTCGGTCATGCTGGTCTGCAACGACGACGATCCTCGTTGTTTTCGTGTGGGTGGCACGCTTATGGCACGGTGACCGTTGGCGGATGACCGTCTAGACACGGCCATTGCATTGGTTCTAGCCGATGCAATGGCAGCCTGCTTGCCAGCCTGCAAACGAGCGCAACTTGCTTGTCTGGCAGAGACGCACGGCGCTTATCCTTGATAGCGTGGCATGCGCATGCACACATACACACTTTGCAAGGTTGACTCGCTCTAGTTTAGGACGTGAGAGCAAGGGGACATAGACCCAATACGGAGCATGTGCTGAACACTGCTGCACGCCGTGCTAGCATGCAGCGCAATGCACATCCAAACCATAGTCGCCCATCCGCCCACGGTCAGTACGACGTCCGTGCGCTGCCATCCACTTTGCTGATCTGCGCCAAAGGTACGCTTATGCTACCCAGGCTGCCGCTCACCTATCGCAGCGTGTACACCTCCGAGTTTTCCCCGACAGAGTGCGGATGCGTGCGTGGCGGGTGACCAGCGTGGCGGCGGACTGGCCCGCCAGTACATAAAGCCCCCGTTGGCATGGACGCACGCCCAAGAGCGGCCTGGCCTTTGTATCACCGTTGTAAACCGCACTTGCTTATTCACGTTGCTTTGCTCCACGCTTGTCGGTGGCTGTCCTTGTTTATTCGCGGTCGTCTGTCCTTTCTGTCGCCTACACTGCCGTACTACTAAACTACTCTCCCCCTCCTCCTCCTCCTCCTCCTCCTCTACTACTACTACTAGTGTGGCGGTTGCGACTGCTATCACCACCACTACGGCTACGTTTCTCTGCGACTTCACCACAACGTTGTTCAACTCGACGTTTCATCTGCGGCCATCGTCACTTTTGCCGTCTCTTCCTTGTCTTTGCCAAAAAGGTGAACGTACATCACCTGTTCTTTTTGTTGTTGTCCTATCTGCATTCTTTGGTGACTTACGCTCGGCGTAGCTTACTCGGCCTGCAGCCAAGCACACCTCCCATTTTGTCTCTGCCCACACCAATCGTTGGTCTGCTTGCACCTTGCGCGCGCAATTTCCCACCGTTGATCCCGCCGGCCAAGGGCACGCGGCTTTGAACGCGCTCTCTTGGCGGGCATCCGCGCTCTTTATCTTCTCGCTCTCGCGCTCTCCCCCCTCTTTACCAACCGACCGACTGGCTGTGCCGACCTAAACGTTCCAACCTCTTTGCTACAATCCTTGTGCTGGCCTAGCATTCTAGCCACACACTTTTTCCCACTACCTCACTCTCCTTACCAAGCAACCACGCGTGTGGATGTGCATGGGTGAGCGTGTGTGTATCGACCATCAAGCCAATTTGGTAGGTTCAGAGGTGCGTGTGGGTGGTATGGCCGAGGGTTTGCCCTACCATTCGGCGTGTACAGAGAAAGAGTGAGGTCCACTGTGTTGCCACAAGCTTTCTTCCTTCCTCTCTCTCCCCTGGCCACGCGGCGTAGGACGAGTGGTGCCTTGCGTTGGTGCGGGCCCAATAGCACCGACCAAGCCGTAGCATGGTTACGGTGGCGTACGTGGTGTGTTTTTCGACGCGTCATCACTTGCACTTGCCTTGCCCATACTGTTGGTGCTGCTGCTGCTGCTGCTGATGATGATGCCATGGTCCAACGGTGACCTTGTCGTCATCCGTGCCATGGCCTTGATCCGGTCGACCATCAGCTCTAGGCCATTGACTTGGCCATGCATGATGCGGATTCTGGCTTTTTCCTAAACGGCATAGGGCCACGCACTTTTTCTCTTTCTCTTTGCCATTGATCGAATGGCCAGCACTGATCATTAGGAGTGCAAGTGATGCTTTTGGTCTGTGACGATGCACGTCGACCGCGACCCACTTGAACCAGTCACGCTTGCTACCACGACAAACCTGTTGTGTGACTAGGCAATGTTGCACATTTCTGTGCCCATGTCTGTGCCCTTGGATGCCTAGGCTGCGGGCTAGACGGTTGCGCGCGGTAGTGTATGGTTGTGACGACCACACGGACCAAACGAGCGACGGAGCAGCAGCAGCAGCAGCAGCAGCGGCGGTGACCCTGCTACTACCACGGTGCACACGCGCACCGCTGTCTCCGCTTGTCTCCGCTTGTTACTTGCCCAAGCGGGCACTCTCTGACGCTCCGACGCGCATGCTCTATCCCCTTGTCGCCATGCTCCGACACAATGATGCTACTACGACGAATACGCGTACGTGTGTGCGTACAAGGCCCAAGCCTATGGCGTGCGTGCGCTCTATTGGCACACCGGCGCTGTACGTTGTCGCCTCGACTTTGCGCCTACCTTGGCCGCCTACGTGGCGTGCGCACGTACGTAGGCAGGAGCGGCTACTGCCGGGTGCCACGCTGCCGCCGCACCCACGCTTGGCTGTCCACGTACACGCGTGTGTTCAAGCGGCCGCTGCCATGCATCTCGCGTTTTCGTTGCCTTTGCTGCGCCAGTGATGATGGGCCGTGTCGTACACTTTTATGTGGCTGTGGTGCCACCCGGCGTTTCAGCGCGTGAGTACGCTTATGCAGCATGAAGCGCCACGCTACTGGCCGTCTCTCACCAGCGGCGGCGCTCATATCTACCTGCACCCACACCCATTCGAGCCGTGCGCGTGCGAGTGTGTGTATGTGCCCGTTTCTTTCCCATTCTCACACACTTGCGGTCCACCTATATAGCCGTGGTTGATTTCGCAACTGTCGCCTACCATGGTCGGTAAACAGGTGTGAGCGATGCGCGTGTGTGTGTGTTTGTGTGGCTAGAACCGCTGGTGTTGGTTTCTGCATGCTGTGTGCGCTCGGGTGGTCTATTTGACCGACTGAGACCGCTGGGCAGATGATGCAGAGAGGGTGCATAGCCAACAGCAGGATGCCACGGTAGCAGCCAGCAGCCGCAGCCGCAGCCGCGATAATGGCGACGACGACGACGACGACGCGATGGCTATCGTCGATCCTTCCATGCGCAGATGCGGAGAGCCTTGAACGCTTCTGAGCGGTGCTTTGCCGTGTATCGATTACCTTACGCGATGGCATATCATGCGTCTCGGCTCCAAAGCGCCGCCCCATTCGTCGTCGCGTGGCCGTATTTATTCGCGACCGTTCCCGATGTGCGCCATTTGCTTATTTCAAGGTCCGCTGCGCCTCGCACTATCGCAGTGGCTTATAGCCGGCGTGTCTCACGTTGACGTGCTAGGCGGAAGAGGTCGGAGCAGCGTTTAGCGTACCGATGGTAATCGGTTTGTTTTACGCTAAACCGGCTGGGTCTAGCATGCCGTGTTGCCGCTATCGCTGCAGCACATGGAGGCGCGATGGCTTACGGCGGCGGTGGCAGCTGCAATGGCTGCGGCTGCTGCGGCTGCTGCCACGTCGGTGGTCCCGTGGGCACACGCGGATGCGTGTACAGCTTGTGTGCCCAGCTTTAGCGCGTTCAAGCTCTTGAGCCATAGCACGGCGGACTTGCCGTGCGCACCATCGCCCCTGCGGCTATACTCGTTACCCGCGGTCGCTTCCGCTGAGCGTGCTCACCACCGCCACCTGCATCCCCGGCGTACACACCCACCCACCCACACACACCGTTTTCCAGCCGGGCCATCTCTATCCACGGTCGCCTTCCTCATTTAGCAGCCATGGTTTTAGCCTTTACGGGATGACCAGACTGCCGGCATCGATGGGGATTTGGTTTGGTAGTGTGCCAGCCCGGCGGCTCATCTTAAAGAGCGCCTGCAATAGCGCCGTGCCGCATGCGATGGCCCTCGTTTGCTGCTTTTCTCTGATTCATCCTTTTGCAAAAGACATCCCCATTCTGGCGCATTCTCGCCACATCTCGCCCGCACGCGCGCACGCACACCCTACCAGCACGCGCGTTCTGCTTGCATTCGATAGCGTCACCGCTCCCTACCATTGTCCTATCCCCTCGCCGCATTCATCGGCAACGTTTGCTTGGTAGCGCGTGTGCGCGTCGTTTGCCATCCCTCTCTCTCTCTCTGTGTGTGTGCCGACTTTGCAAAGAGAGAGCAAGATAGGCATCTTGCTTTCCGTCATCGTGCCATTGTGCTTGTGGCTGGTGACCGCCACGTTTCGCTTATATTTCACGCTTGATCTTCTTTTTCGTCTGCTACGGCTACTACTACTCTCCCTGTACACCGTTCTGTCATCTTCTATCGCTCTCTCGCGCTCTCTCGTTCTCGCGCTCTCTCTCGTCTTACCTGCCAGTACGCGTACGCCCTTGAACACTTGTGCCACTTGTCCTTTGCACACGAGGCCTTTTCCGTTACTGCTATTTTCCACTTGTCGTTTATTGCCGACGAGCGTTAACGTACGTTTTCTCTTTTGGCTGCTTTTCTATTGCTTTGGTAGCGTATTCGCACCAGTGTTTCTGCGCGTCCTTTTGTGCGTTGATTGCCTTGTGGTGGGTGAACCTGTGTGTGTGTGTGTGTGTGGATACACTTGTTCCTCGTCCTGTAGTGGTAATCACTTGCTGCCTCTTTCTTTGCTTGGGCTAGCATCTTTTGAACGTGTGGCTACCGATGAATAGCGCCTAGTGCTGATCTTGCCTGGTTCGCACGCTTACCATCTTCTATTCCCATCACCGTCTTTCCCCTCTATTGATAGCCTTCCGTCGTAAAACACATGGGCACCATGGAAACATACCACGGCTATCTGGACACAGCGTTAGATGCGCTCCTGCTGCTTGAAGCCTGCCGCCAGCAAGTGCTACCCTACGTGACCAACCGTTTGGATGAAGCGCAGCGCGCCGATATCCGCTCCGGCCAGATCTTTGTCTGGGATCAAGAAGCGACCGGCATCCAGCGCTGGACCGATGGCCGCCGGTGGTCCTCCTCTCGGCCGCGCGGCAACTTTATCATCTACCGCGAGCTGTGCGATGACTCTGAGATTGCAGCTGCGCATGCACGCAAGCAGGCGGGCGACAGCGGTGCCAGCGATGACGGTGCTTCCCCCATCCATGCACCGCTGTCGGATGCACAAGCCGACCTGGGCCCAGCCGTGCTGACGTCGGCCGGTCTGCGCATTCCGGTCAAGGCCGGCGGTCTGATCAAGCGCGCACTCTCGGTCACCACCTCGGACGGCTCGCACTTTCATCTCGTCTCCTACTACCGCGTGGACGACTACGAGCGCGGTCTGCTGTCGGTGCCCCGTCACGACCCGCGCCTGCGTAACCTGTGCCTGCCCGAAGGTCTATACCCCAAACTCACGCGCGAGGTCGGCCAGGACGGCACCGAAGTATGGCGATTCGCCACGTCGCAAGGTCGTGGTCACGCGTCTGCCCTCACGGCGGATGCACCTGACGCGGAAGATGCGGCGGCCGCCAATGGTCGGCGCGGCAGTCACGGAGGCGCAGCCGTGCCGATGGCAGCAACCGGCGCAGCAGCGAATGACCGCACGCGCGAAAAGCACCACCGGCACGGCATCGAAACCGGTCGCGTTCGTCGTCTGTCGGATGTGACGCCGATGGCCGGTGTCCGCCACGCGAGTGCGCACTCTCCGCTGGCGCTTTCAGCCACACCCGGTGCCACCACGCGTCCACGCGTACCGGCGACCGCGGCCGAAGCCCGTGCGTCATCCTCCTCCTCCTCGCATTTGGCGGCGTTCACTTGCTTCCGCGTCGATGCGGCGGGCGACGCGTCGCCGTCTGCCACTGCGCCGATGTCGTACGCGCCAAGCATGCCGTATGCAACCGGCCAATCCACGCACCCTCATCTGGCCGCGATGTCGTACGGAGACTACCATCCGTCGCCAGTAGCTGCCAACCTCGCCGCGCCAGCCGGCAACGCACCCGCATGCCATGCCTCGCAGTCGTCGTCGTCGTCGTCGTCGGCTAGTCTGCCCCCTGGTACAGCGCCTGCTGCTGCTGCTGCTGCCACGTCAACGGTTCAGCTGCCTCCCATTGCCTCGCTACTGGCAGGCAGTCCGTCCAGCCGTGCTTCCTGGTCACCAGCAAGTGCGCCCATGTTTGACGAGCGGGATCACTCGCTGCAGCGCAGTGCATCGGCCAGCAGTCGATTCTTCCAGCCTACCACCTCATCGTCAGCCGAACGGTCCAGCAACGGTCAGGGCTGGCCTACCACGGCAACAGCCACCACCACCCGTTCACTGCCCATGCTGTCGTCTTCGTCAGCGCCATCCTCTGCACAATTGGTGCCTACCCTCGTTGGTGACTGCGCATGCTGCAGTCCGACATTGCCGCATGAACAGCCGCCACCACCGCAGCAGCAGCAGCAGCAGCAGCAGCAGCCACCGTCGCTGCAGCGTTACCTTGCACCGCAGCATAGCGCGCAACCACATCGCCATAGTCATCATGACGTACCGCGCGCATCAGCATCGCCCCCGCACCACCCTCTGCCTGCCAGCTATCTGCACGCGCAATCCAGCCTGCCTAGTCATCCTCATTCGCATGGCCCGCTGCACCGTCATGGTCATGCGATCTTGGATGATGTACGCTGCGAGGATAGCTTTACGGCCTACCGTCCACGTTCTGCATCCGGTTCCCAGCTGACCGATCTGTCGCTGCCTTTGCCGCAGCGTTGGTCGCATGCCGTCACCAACATGTCGTCTTCGTCGTCCTCGTCTTCGTCACCCTCCTCGCTGCTGCCCACGTCAAGCTATGCCCAGCCGCCGTCGTCGTCGCCGCCGCCCAGTGGACCGATGATGCACCTGCCGTCGCCCGTGCGTGCCGCGCCGATGCACCGCTCGGCGTACAGCTATCCGCAGTCTCGCTGCATCTCTGACACATCGACCAGCTATCTGGCCTCACCGCCTGTCTCCTCTATTGCCACGTCACGCTCCTCGTCATCGTCATCGACATCGGGCGGCGCTCGGCACATGGGGCCAGCCATGCCGCTGCTTGATGCGCACATGTCGGCCTCCTTGATTACACCATCGGCTTCGACGATGAGCAACTCGTCATCGGCTGCATCGGCCGTCTACCGTCGCACCAGCCCAGGTTTGCGCGCGCATCCCTATCGGCATCCGGCCACTGCTGCGGCGCACGTGCTGGTTCAACGGCCGCGTGCTGCCACCACCTCCTATGTGTCCACCCACCATTAGGTGGCGAACCGACGGGCGGGCAAGGCTTTGACTGGTGGGCAGACTTGTTCTCTTGCTCGCCTGTGCTTCCATTCTTATTATTATTACGGTTATGGCATGCGGAGTTTTATCTATCCTGTTTTATCATTATTGCCCTCCGCATCCCTCATTCGCTACTCTGTCCTCACTCTGCCGCCGCCGCCGCTGCCTTTTCCTCTACATTGCACCAGCTCTTCCGCGTTGCGGTGCGCTACAACCCGGCTGGCTCCGGTGCACTCAGTATCTTTTTTCGCGCGTGTCCAGGTAGGTTGCCTGTGACGATTGCGCCTGTTTCGGACTTGCATGTGTCCGCCACCCCACCCCCTGCACATCTACTACGGCACTGTTCCGCCAGCTACACACACACACATCCTATTTCGTTGCTATGCTTTGCTTGCGCTACTCCCCCATCTCGACCGCACAAGAGTCGGTTTACGCCGGCTTGCCGTCGCTTTAAACCGCGCCATGCCATGTTGGCTTTTTTTGATCTTTATCAGTTACCTTGCTCAGCTTACTCTATACACACGCAAACACACATGCTGAATACTATTTTTTATCACCGCTCATTTAACGTGTCTTTGTGTACGAAAAGAGTGAAAGGAAAACAGCATACGGCGATTTATTGCAGCATTGCACATCTACTGCTACCGGTGAACTACAAAAGCACTAGAGATTGTTGATGGTGGAAGCAGGCATAATTGAAATCTTGTCATTATTCCACGATTGTCCCAGCCAGACTCTGCGTTTTGACTGGTTGGGCAGTTCGAGTGATATCGCTCCTTCGTCGTCTAGATCGCCCTCCCGTTTCTCTCCAGGGAACGCAATGCTGCGTGCCAAAGACTCTTCTTGTTCGCTTATGCTGTAGCAGCCACCATACAAAGTTTGCGGTTGATTAGTACGCGCTGTTCCACGCGGTGTAGACACGGCAAGACTCTCATAAGGCGACTCCCTATTGTCATAGCTAAACCGAATATAAGCATAGTCAAGCATCGAGCCACCATCCCCTGAATAGGCCCTTAGGATGGCGTAGAGAATTTGCGTATGTTCAGGCACCAAAGGTGGGCTATATTTGGGCCGAGGGCGTGGCGTATTGGGAACGGGCCGATACTCGAACTGTGCTTTGAGCACCGCCACACCCTTGGTGCTGACAAAGTTGATGCCCTTGACCCGACCGTGGGTGTCGTTCTTGTAGACTGGCTGTGTTCCCTCTGGCTGCAAAAGTCCAAAATGAGGGAAAATTGTAAACAGCCGAGAGTACTCTCTGAAGGCTACAAGTTGGTCTTTGACTGGCGGGATTGGCTTTGCACCTCTAAGGTTACCACAAGCACTGGCAGGCGGGCCGAAAAAGGTGAGCGCAGCAAATGTGGTTGCTGCAGCAATGCTGAGCAGCGAGACAAGGCGCATGGTGTCTATCGCCGTGGTGCGTAGTCGTAGCCAGATGAAAAGACGTAATGGCCAGTAATGGGTGTGATGGCGGGGCCGAGCGTAAGATAGAGTGCAGAAAGAACGGCGCTACGGTAATATGGCACGCTTTATATGACGGCTTATGCATTTGCGCAAACCCACTGTATTATCACGCGTGGCGCTTTTTTGCGCCATTGGCGCGTGGGTGTGCGCTCATACGGCCGGACAAACATGGTTTGCTGCAAAGCAGCATGCGCGCACATGCTATGCCACTATCGGTGATGCGCCACACCTCAGATTACGATCAGATGGAAATGAAACAGGCTACCACGAAAACAGCTTGGGAGCAATATACCGCATATCATGTGCTTCCACGCTGCAATTAGTTGTTTTATGGGCATGCGTATCTCCTCCTACATCACACATTTACGGTTGCGGCGTATGCACCGTAAATCAAATGCAACGTATAGAGTACACATGGCCTTTTGCTTGTATAAATCTCCGTAGACAGCGCCAGCTTTGACATGTAACACCCATGGCAACGGAAAACACGAGTTTGCCTTGCCACATGGCGAGTCCTTGGCTTTCAAATTGACGCTCTAGTTCGGTGCGTACACGGCAGATGCCACGTTACCACTCTTTAAGGCAATAGTGACTGTAGCGTATGGCTATCCTGCCTGCAGCCGCGTGGACCATTGCATGTTCTTGTCAAGGATGACTGGGCTACTAAAACGGCCGCTGTCACGTAACAGCATGGACCAAGTAGCACGTTGCACCCTCGTTTGCGATGTGCTGAGCGCTCCGTAGGTTTTTAAGTTCGTGTTACTACTGCACAGTCACCAGGTTCTATCTTAGACTGCTGACTGCAGCGAAACGGCTGGAGTGTGCGCTGCTTTTTACGGCAACCATACTTGCATGTGGCGCACACCACGCGCGGATGAATAAAAAAGGCCGCACAACGCGCGGCCTGCGCTTGCACCAGTACAACGATCCCAATATAAGCTGCGCTATGTTGCCATAGCGTTGCTTTTCCACGTACCATCCGCACATTCACGCCGCTGGTCATCACGTCTACCCATCTGGCCATCACCATACATCATCACGACATTAATCATGCGCGTCACTTCGCTGCTTGGTATCACCGCCGCTGTCACGCTCGCAGCGTTTGCTCTTGCCGGCTCGTCGACTGATGCGGCGATAGTACCGTCGTCCTCGTCGCAACCTGCCGCACCAGAACCATCGTCCTCATCTCAGCCTACTGCACCAGTGCCATTGTCATCGGGCTTCGTCACCGCTCCGGATGAATACACCGACTTTAAACAGTACAGCAAGCTGTTCACGCCGGAGCCCCACTTTGCAGTCTTTCAGCCCGAGGGAACCCGTCTGCAATACGACAAAGACGAAAAGGGTAGAACCCGTGTTATCAAGGCCATCAACGACAAAAACGACGTTGTATCCGAGATACTGGTGATATACAAGTGGAAATCAAACCAAATCGACAGCGTCTTTATCGACGACTATTCTCAAACTGGGAGCACTTTGGGCGATTCGGCTGGTATTACTTTTGAGTACAACGAAAAGACCAAAATGGTCAAAGGCTACGATATGTTTACGCCGCGTGGATCGGCGTGGGTTATGACAAAATACGACTTAGATGCGCCGCCTCGTGAGCGGCCATCCGGGATAGCATCCGTACTGGGATGGTTTTACTCGCCCGCTGAGACTAGAAAGGAACTCGGAAAAGATATAATCTTTCGAGACTTACCTTACGGTAAAACCATGCCGCTAGAGATGCAGCCGTGGGATGGTAAAGAGGTCCGGCTACTACCTGCTTCCGGCGCCACGAATGCCTGATGTTTTGTCCTTACCAGTCAAAGTAGTTACCGTACAATAGAGCGCAATTAAAATACTTTTTGCTTTAGCCAACATTACCAGTGCAAACTGCTCAGCGTGACTTGCATTTGAGATGTCTGCAACAACAGACACGTGTGTCTGAGAGCATATTAGTTGCGCGCAATGGCATCGTAGGCGAAAAAATACGTTGAATTAGAACAAGGTGAACGGAAGGAGTGCATTTAACAGCTACTCTCATGGCAGCTGGATAACGGTAAATGTTCCCACAGAAGCAGCTGCAGCTTTGGCATGAGCGCTGAGCAGAATACTCTGCGCCATATTGGCTTTGGCTCTTCGTTCGGCATGAGTGCAAACTGCGCAATCAGCGTCTTCTTTTACTAATCCAGCCATGCATCCTTTACAGTACAGCCGTCCAGGCTCGTGCCGCCTAAGTTGACTATAAGAAAAAAGCGTGCTTTTGGGTCGAGCGTAACCTGCGCATTACTCTGGACAAAGTGTCCTGCACCTGGCTATTCAGCCATCAGAGTCCTTGGCGTATGTTCGTCGCGAGAGGCCAGCGTGGGAGAGCCATCTATGGCGCTATTAATGTATGCGTTGAGGCTGCCTGCCAAAAATGGGCTACGAAATCATTCCGCGCATATGCTGTGTTGCTTGATAATGTGGCTCACATAAGCGAATGAAATTGTAAGCTGCAAAACGGCGGATAGTGCGCGCACGGCCTTTTCTAATTTTGGGCGCAGAATCGTGCGGTTCGCAGTAGCTGTCAGCATACACCGCGCATGTTCCCCAAACGGCGCGCCTTGGTGCGCTCAAAGAAAGCACACGACAATGACCCACG
>KZ992894.1:0-13002 GCA_003614735.1 Thamnocephalis sphaerospora | reverse complement strand
CTTGGGCGGACGCGGATTCTTCTGGTCACGTGTAATCTGGGTCAAAATCGTGACAAAGCCAGAGAGTTCAGCTCAGCCCGTACACGCGCCATTTGCCTAGCTTCCAGCGGAAAAAACTACGAGCGCCAAAAGCTAAAAAAAATTCCCCCGTAGGGGTAATCCACTCAAGATTTACGTGTCATCCTTATGCAGGGGCAATGCTAATCTTCTCTGTATCGTTCCAATTTTTTCATATGTCGCGGGAGCTCGAAAGCAACCCGGACAAACTTATGTGTGCAGAAACTATATTTATACTGCGCTGAAAACTGAGATGTGGGATGTGGCAGCATTTGTGACCGAATCATTACACGTCACTCGCCACTTTGACCCTGCACCCCCACCTTCCATCCATCCTTCCAGCCGCTGCTGACAAGAACACCATGAGCCTGCTTCACCAGCTATCGCCCGACGTATTTGCTCAAGTAAACCTGCTTCTGGATGGCCGGGACACCGCAGCGCTTATGGGCACTTGCCGTGCGCTGTATCTGGCGCTGCAGCGAGACCAGCTGGCTTGGCGAGCACGCTATTGCGCAAGGTTCCCTTCAGACGATGATGATATGGACTGGGCGCGCTGGTTTGGCCTTGTTTCATTTGGTACGCTCCACCGACATAGCGACAGCAAGCCGCTCCGTGGTGATGCAGACTGGTACTATGCGTATCGCGAACGTCTGCGCCTAGACAACAACTGGAAGCGAGGCAACTGCTTGAAGAAGACGTTTGACAGCATACTGCCAGACAAAAGCGCACCACAGCATGCTCTGATGGCGGACGGTAGCGATCAGGCCAATGCAGAGGCGCATGCGGCGCTTGGCACCTCTGAAGAGACACCAGCTGCGACGCACCATTGGTACATTCCTGCCTGCTCTGCCTTTGGCTGCTTGCTGTATTGTCGTCGATGGGCCACGAATCATCCCTATGTCGGCGGCGCCGGCCCTGAAAGCATGGACGCATTCTTTTACGTGAGCTCACAGGCGGGCGCGGCGCCACAGCATCTGCCGCTGCCCCCAGACATACATCGATACGACACCACGCCAAAGGCCGTGACCAACGAACAGTTTATTGTACTGTATCGCGTGGAAAGTCTTTGGCCCGTTGGTGGCACCATCTACATCTGGTGCGCTGAATCGTGCCAGCTGCTTGCAACGCATCCCACTGGGCCCAGAGCAACATTCGGCGGCCTGAGTGACTCTTGGCTTCTGGTGTTGCACGGCATTCCCGAGATGATGGAGCAGCTGGATTACTCGTACACGTCCCATCAGCTGCTTCACATTACACCTCAGACTAGCGATTCACTCTCTTCATCGAGCGCATCCAGTACACCAAGGAGTGTACTAGAATGTCACCCATTTCCAGCTCAGGGATCGTGCCATCTGCATGATATACGACCGCCAGCGGATGGCACTTTTTCCACCACAAGCATCGTGTACGGCTGCGAGTTTGCCCTACCACAGCGCAATGAGCTACGCTGGAAAATACGCGCTATATCTCACAACGCCCTTACAGGACAGCTTGAGCAAAGGGAGGTAGATGGAGGCAGCTGTGTGTCAAAGCTTGCAGAACTGTGTCAGCGGGTGGAGACGCTCAATTCCATGAATATGGGCGGCGGTCGTGTCCTGCTCTGGATGTGGCAAGTGCGGGACTGGGCCCACTATGTGTGCTGGCTGGCGCTACACAATACGACCACCAACCAGATAGTATGGGCGCGCTCAATCGACTGTAATCGCTTTACCGAGATGCACGGCCTGGGATTGATACACTGTGATCAGTACCAGCGTTGGAGCTTTCTGCACATGGACACCGGCGATGACTGCATCAATTTTGCCCCGCCACCAAGTGCCCACTACGTTTGGATACCCCTTGGACAGTGGCTGCTATGCGAGCGCCCGAATGAGCCGGCCATCGTAGTCTCGCGCAAAGATGGCAGCGTGCTTGCTGAGCTGCCCGTCATGGAGCTGCGTCGTGACTGCTACGGTATTTGCTCCACGCATATCTGGTTCTTTGACAAGCAGCAGCAGCTTGTTTGTCTGGAATTCTACACTAAACAGCCACAGCCAAGCTCTCTTGTCGTGGCCACCAGCGAGGCCGTGGGTGTATAACGCTGCATCGACAGCGTCGAAACGCCTTCGGTGATGCTTGTTTATTTATACTTGAACCCAAAGATGCATCTGTGGCAAACTAGACATCAAAGTTTAAATATGTGCACGACCCTTTCATCCCCGAATCTACAATGATACAGTGTGTGGGCGATGTGCGATACTCGAGCTGACTCCACGACGTGCGAGAAAAAAGGGTCCAAAGTCGTTTGCCAGAGACAAAATCAACCACGGAAAGATACCGTCGTCGGCTAGCTGCATCGTGGTCCTCGCTGCTGTCGCTGCTGCCGCTGCTACTACCACTGTTATAACGCATGGCCCAAGCAGATGGGTCACCCTCGCTGCTTTCCTCGGAAACGCAGGGATATTTAGGCGATTGCTTGGCGAGCGGCACATCCATCGATGGTTCGTTTTCGTTGCCTGGAACAGGCTCCGACCAGTGGTCTAAAAGCTGGAGATCACCCAGCACCGTCTTGACAGAGAGCGAGCCGCGCCGTGTTGCTGACTGCCGTCTTGATCCGTCTAGTAGCGAGACAAACTCCACATCCACATAGGTAGATACGTAGTTTGTGCCGTCAGAGACGGAGACGAACCCAATTGTGTTGTGGGTTGGGAGCAGTACTGGATCGTACATGGCCGAAATAGCGCAGTTGAACGTGACGGTGTTGGTGCGCAGACATAAAATGGCGACATGGCCAATACCGTCGGCAATAGAATCCAGCCGAAACAGGGCCAGCACTCGATCGGGTCCAAGCTGCTGCGTACACACTCTGAATCCCGCGGACCCATCCGAAATTGCAGGCAGCGTGATGTTGATCTGGCCGTGACGCACAATTCGCGGCTGCTTTACCAAGCATGCACTAGCCCGAAGGCAGTCATCACGCATCACCCGTTCAATCCGCCATGCTAGTTTTAACACCGTGGACCGATGGTGGCCTTCCTCGGCATTATTTGCAATTGCGACCAGCGTAGACGCACCATTATCGATGCGAAGCACTAGCATGTCTAGCCGTTCCGGATCTTCCTGCCAGATCTGACGAATAGCTGTCGTCTCGTGTGCTCCGGTAAAATAGCAGCCAGTATCGGCATGGACTGCGACAAATGTGCGCTGCACCATCTCCAGCCCGGCTCCAAGCGGCGCATCGCGGCGTCTTGCCATTACCCAGCTGCCGCGTGCTTCAAGCGAGCTCAAACTCGCTTTGAATGTCAGCGATGTGGTGGCCTGTAAGCCGCTGGTATGGCGCCAAGCAAGGAGTACCATCTCGTAGCGTGGCGATAGCCACGCTTGAAAGGGTGTAGGTGGCGCGCCAGAAGTGCCACGATGAACGGGCACATTGGTCAAGGTCATGCTAAGAACAAGGTGAGTTGACGTGACCCGCGCGGTAACAAACATCGGCTCTCGCGGCACCGACGCTGACGTCAAGGCAGCAATCTCAGAGACGTTGACCGGCAAGACTTGGAGCTGCGGCATGGCACGGTGACCATGAATGCTGCCGTCGCCAGCATTGACCTTTGGCAAGGCCAGAAAAAAGTAACGACACGGGCGACGATGGTAGAGTACGGTGCCAGCAGGACCCGAGGCCAGTGGCTCCAGGTCGACAAATGACTGCACGTGTGCGTCAGCTAGCTGCAGCGGAAACGGCACGGTATACTGGGCGCTGGGACCGCGCCGCCAATTCCGCCGTAGTCGCAGACGCCGTAGTAACAGTTCCCGCCAGTCGCTGGCGTTGCGCAGCCGACAAGCGCTGTCGGCGTTTGCCATCCAGCGCAGCAGCTCCAACTCGCCATCGGGGTCGTCGAGCGGCGTAAACGTCTGATGGTACGCGGTGCGCCACAGTGCATTGCTACCCGCAAGCAGGAGCCAGAGCCGACGACAGGTGCCATTCAGTCGAAAGAGCGCTTCAGCGTCGGAGAGGCACGTGGCGACGCGTACCAAAACCTCGGCTGGTAAATGGTCAAACGACACCATGACTGCGGCTGCTGAGCCGCGACACTATGAAAATGCAATCGATAGAGCGTGTGTATATGCGTGTCCAAGGGAAAGAGGCAAGCAGCGCAGAAAATGGCAGCATTCACATTGCCCGTAGATAAAAACGGCCGGCACGCAGCACACGCACACTTGTACGCCGATGGCCGCGATCAGCGCCGCGGCTTGCCACCACCTCGGCCGCGCTTCGGCTTGGCTGCTGGCTTGTCGTTGGCCTGTTGTAAGGGGCTGGAGGTTAGCATTGACACTGGCACATGATGGCTGAGCTGACGCACCTTGCGCTTGGATGTCGTTGATGAAACGATGCCCGTCGACTTGAAAAAGCTGTCCAATCGGCCTTGCGTGGCTGTCTTCATGTTCTTTTGCAGCTTTTCAATGCCACCGCGAATGCGACTCTCGCTGTATGCGTCTCAGCTGATGAGCTCAGTGCAGTAGAGACGACGATACGACTGTGCCTACCCAAATCCCTTTTCTTTGACCATAAACTCGATGATGCCCTCCTCGTTGGGTGCCTGCCACTTGAGCTGCAGAGGCCACAATCAGCTGAGCTGCGTTGGAAGAGTAGCGTGCAGCAGCCTACCTCTATCGTCTCTGGGTCCTGCACTTCGGGCGACTTGAAGAGGTGGCGCACCTCCTCTAGAGGCCAGCCCTCGGGCACTGTGTACTTTTTCTTGTCCAAGCTCGCAAGTACCGCTTCCAGCGAGCCGTGTTCGCGCAGCAACGTCATGGCGCGATGCGGGCCAATGCCGCGGATAGAGTCACAGTAGTCGCAGCCAAGAAGAATGCATAGATCGATAAACTACACGCCCTTACTGTGAGTAGATGCTTGCTAGCATTGCACCAAGGTGGCCCACCTGATCCATGGTCATGTTGAGGCCAGCGAGCACTCTGTCCAGGTGGATTTCATTGATAGGCATCTTGCGTGCCTCGCTGAAGGTCAGGTGGCGGAGCAGCACCGGTGTACCAAACGTGAGCGTATCCATATCCTCGGTAGCCGCTGCGTACACCTGGTGATCATGGTTGGCGATAAGTCGGTGTGATCAGGTGCTGTCTGCGCGAATGGCTCACTTGCCTTGCCTGCCCGAGCTAGTGCCGCGCACTGTGCCTCAGCCTCGCACGGTGCCTTGGTACGTGTAGCAATAGAGTTAGCCAGGACCAGCAGCGCGTTGACTAGTGCAGCTTACCTCTACATAGGGAATGCCCATCAACTGCAGCAGACGCTTGACTTCAGCATTATGCTCGCGCGTCACTTTAACCGTGCGCCGACTGAACTTGTCGTAGCTCTCCCGATCGCCTAAACATCATCGCGCTAGTTAGTTGCTGCACCCGTCACTTGCTCGTGCTAGCTTTGCCCACTCACCAGCATCCTGCGCCTCCTTCATAGATTTCTCTGCCTGCTCTCGCCGCTCGAGACGCTTGGCCAACTGACAGGCGGCCATCGTGTCAGCAGCCAGCACTTTTATGCATCGCCCTTTCGGATGCTCGCGTCTTACCTCGCCCGACTTTAGCGTAGGTGGCTTGCCGTCAAACACGTAGACCGGCTTAATGCCATGCTCCACCATGCGAATGGTCCGGTAGAAAAACCCCATCAAGTGGCTGTGTCGCGCGTGAGCAGGGCTCAAGACCCGACCAGAGCCACGGCCACCGCTGCGCTTACCTGGTCGTCTCGCCGTCCTCGCTCTGCAGCATTTGCCCATCCGACCGCACCGCAATCAGGAACTGATAAATAGACATGGACGCGTCAATGGCGACCTTGCGCCCAAAGTAGTTTTTGATCTCATTGCTCCTGATCGCAGCGGGCGCATGGTCCGCAATGGCCTTGGTCAAGCCGGTGATACCCATGGTGACGTGTGTGGGATTCTGCCTGCGGACAAACGTATCGCCAGTGGCAAAACGACGACGGACGAGAAAAGAGAAGCGCGTCACTCGCGTTTTAGCACGGAAAGGCGCGTGTACAACGCCATCACCACCAGACACACTCGGCACGCGAGACTGCCTAGATGCCCCTTCACGCTGATTGCCAAACACGGATCAGCGCAAGTTCGGCCTTGACCGACACCGCTACCCTGGCGATGTGCATTCCATCGCACGCTTCTTCCCCATCGCCACAACATGCACCGCTCATTCGCCGTCATCACGTCGTCACACGCATTGCCCCGCTTCCGTATCTGCTTGTTAATCCGTCTTTGCCCGTTCCACACACGGGTGCATGCACACGCGACGATTGGTGGGTGAGACGAATACGGCTTCTCATCGGCATCTGGAGCGCCGCATATTATTAATCACTCAGTCAAACTTGGTGTATTTAAATTCTCACCTTCGTCGCTTGATTCACTTCATTCGCTACTCAACCACCACCACCACACACACCCAGCAGAAGCCACTGTGACTCGACGCACACGCGCCTTTTCTCGTTAGCTACCAAATCAGCACCACTACCACTACGCTAGTCAACATGTGCATGCCAGCTGTTTGCGACAAGTGCGGCAAGACGACCTGGAAGGGCTGCGGTCGCCATGTCGATCAGGGTAAGTAGTGCACCATCACCAGCCGACTGGCACTATGCCACAGCCAGCTGATCTCTGTTGCCTACGCATTACAGTGATGAAGGATGTTCCGGAGGACCAGCAGTGCAAGTGCCCGCGTGACAAGTGAGCCATGCCGCTGTAGCAGAGCGTCTGCAAGCCACAGCGCCGCTCACTCGGCTCGTACACCATTGTGACCGCCTCTGTCCTCCCCCCCGCTGTCTACGCAACCTCGCAAGTAGCGCGGGATGTCGCATCCTCTAGGCTCTTCTGTGGTCGGGTTTCCTCCATGCTGCGCCCTGTTGAAATATATCCCATTTGTTTCCGAAACTTTATCAAGCAGTGCAGATACTAGATGGTCGTTGTGCTGTAGTCGGGCAGCTGCCAATGTGCCAAGTGTGGCTGAGACGCCGTGCTGCCGTCGCCTTTGGTTTCTTCACACCACGCCCAGACAATACCATAGTGTTGAGCCAGCAGGCGCCATTCCTCTAGCTCATCCAACAGCTCCAGCTTAGCGATCCTGCATAGGATCGTTAGTCGAGCAAAAAGTGCAAGCGCAGCAGTAGCGTGACTACACGTACCGACGTAGCTCCTCAGCAGCAGTGTGCCGATCATGCACCTGGTCCATGTCGACGGCCGTCGCACCATGCCAGCCAAGATTGAGAAAGCGGGTACGCTGTGCCAACAGGTCCGGATACTGACTCAGACCAGGCAGCTCAACGCCACGACCCTACGTATGCAAATGTGAGTCCATGTGCATAGCCACACAAGTCGACACGTTGCCTACCCGTAGATTCTGCACCATCACCTGGCCAAACGCGTCATCAGGCTGGCAGGGCTCGTAGATGATAAAGCCGGCGGTCGGGCAATGGGTACTCGTCCAGCGCAATACGCGATCAGCATCCTGCGGCAGCATGTAGACCAGGACACACTCGGCTAGAAAGAGCGTCGGTTGTCTAAGTGGCATCTGTTAGACCATGAACTGCGACTCAGCTAACGATCGTCAAAACGCACTCGCGATCAAAGCCATGCTGTTCTAGCCGCGGCACCAGCTCCTGCTCAAAGTGACGAAGATCACCAGCCAGCAGGCAATAGTCGTCGGCGTAAAGTTCCGCGCCGCCTTTGCCCGGCTGTGCAGTGCCCAATAGCTTTTGGGCACTTGGTTTGCTCAATGCCATCGCCTTGCGCGTGGTCACTTCGGCAAAATCAATTTCAAAGTACTTGCGTGGCTGCTGACCTGACGTCTAAAGAGCACAGCCATCCGTTCAGCTCAGCAGCTGATCGTCTGGCTCTGACACTGTCGCTGCCACCTCACCTTCATCAGCAGATAACGCGTGTCTGAGCCTGCGCCCAGCGAAACCAGCTGCCAGGGTCGACCCAAAGACGCGTGCACCGCCGCAAACTGGCTGACCAGCTTGTCCAGTGCCGACGTGCGCAGGTAGGTGCCGCGGTTAATAATAGGATTGCGGCGCATGGGACGCCGCACAAACAGCTTGGCAAAGGTGTCGTCTAAATAGCCTGCGGTCACGGCCGAGCTGGCAGCATACGCGTGCACGTCAACGAACATGACCTCGACACTAGTGACACATTCAAGCGTGCTTACAGCCTACTGAGGCTTGCATCGTCATTGGTGCCGCGTACCACATCGTCGCTAGATGCACGCATGGCAGAGTCGTAGGGCGTCATGGCAGAATGGCGGTTGGAAAAGAACAAACGGAGGCGCTTGCTGAACGGCAACCGCCGCCGCCGTCACGCCATGCCCTTTTCTTTCCCTGTGCTGCGTCAGCCTGTGCTGCGTGCATTGCGCACAGCGCCGTGTCTTACACTGGGATCGCGCCGTGGACAGCAGGCACTGGCGGCGCAAGCTGCCGTACTGCCCGAATCGAGCCGCCAGCCGGACGATCCGCGGTCGGAATCCGCGGCGGTTTCGGATAGCGTTGCAGCGGAGGAAACAGTAGCGCACAGCGCCTTTCAGTATGGCGACACGGTGCTGATGCGTGAAGCGCGTCGCGGCAAACGCACAATCACGGTACCGCTGCGACCAGGCGGTAGGCAGACAGGAAGCGTATCCAATAGCGATTAGCGTAAACTAACATTGTACGCGCATATATAGGCCGCTTTGAATCGCACCGCGGCAGTATCATGCACGATGCCATTGTTGGCCAACTACCGCGCCATCAGCTAATGACACATCGCAATGTGCCTTTTACGGCGCATCATCCAACGCTAGAGGAGTAGGTTGCTGGCAAAAGTGAGCTGCGAACTGTGTATACGCTTTCTGACACGTTCAGCGAACGCTTAGCTATGTGCTACACGCTCCTCGCCATTGCACGCCCATTTATCCAAAAGATGCATCGGCCATTGTAAGCAACAGGCATGGCGAAATGACTGCAAGTACTGCGCGGCTAACATACTGCCAATGATGGCTAGGTATCACTACTGGACATGCATCCTGGCGACCGCGTGCTTGAATGCGGCACGGGCAATGGGTCACTGACGATGCACCTGGCGCGCGCGGTGTCAGGTGGTGCTAGCGGCCAAGTAGTCACAGTAGAGGGGCGCCAGTCACACGCGACACAGGCACAGCGCTTTGTATCGCGTTATCGTCGCGGCGTCCTTTTGCCGTGGATTGACTTTCGTGCTGGCATGCTGGAAGAGCTGCTACCTGGTATGGCCGCGGATTCTTTTGATGCCGTAATACTGGACATGCCAACACCCAGTAGCGTCTTATCTGAGGTACAGCGCGTACTTTGCAACGACCGCACCTGCCTGTGCTATCTGCCCAACATGAGCCAAGTGATCAACACGGTGCAGGCAGCCGGTGAGATTCGCATGGCCGTAGACCGTGTCGTTGAGGTGGACTGGCGGGAATGGGAAGTTCGCGGCACACAGCCAGCTTGGCTACGTCGGCAAAATAAGCAGGATCGTCTCCGAGCAGAAGCGGTGGCAGAGGAGTCCACGACGTGCTCCAACGAGGCCAGCGTCGACAGCTCTGTGGCTGATCCGCAAGCAGACGCGCACAATGCGGCAGATGGCAACCTTTGGGTGTGTCATCCGACGCACCATCCCACTGGACACACTGGCTTTTTGCTAGTGCTGCGCAAGTGCATTTCACCTCCAGCACAGCAGAATATGGAGTGCGCCGTAGAAAAAGCACCTTTGGTAGCAGAAGCCCAGTCTGACCCATCGGTGACGCCAACTGAATAGACTTTTTCATTGACACAAGTGGTGGCCGTGCAGTGTCGTGCTATCTACACAGAAAGATGCTTGCGCCACCAAGCGCGGAATGGCACATGACCTGCATCAATGCCTAGCTGCGTGAGCCCAGTCACTGAAAGCGCCGAATTCAGCGGTCGGTCGACTGAAAAGCATAAACGTTAATAAGACGCTGGTCTACTATGTCGCAGTGGCGCAGTACAGACCTGCGCCGGAAGTCGGCATGGTCGTCACCGGGATGATGTGGGCATGAGATTGACCGCCGAGTTCGGCCATAATGACTAAGACATCGCGTAGGCGCAGTTTAGGCAGTATTAGCTTGGGCGGAGCTGGACATGGAAAGAGGAATGCACGCTACTACCTACCGCACATATCGTACTTTGTCATCGGCTCACTCGCGCTAAAGTGGAGAATGGGTGGAAGTGTTTGCTGCTTATCGACGCCCAACACTGCAGAAATGCGCCCAGCAAACATTCAGCATGGATTGCAGTGGCGCAGCATTATCGTCTGGGGCATTCCCACATACCAGCAATGTCGCGGCAAACGCGTGCAACGTCAACCACTAAATGTCACACGCCGTTAGCATGGCATTGATGAGTATCGCACGACAACAGTGACTTGCCATTGGTAGGGTATCGAATGGCAACATGGTCCATGTTTACTGGCTTGTCAGGGTTCTAATGCCAGAATGCGTCAGCACTTTTGCCGCTGCATGATGCGATGATACATGGATCAGTACGTACATCTACGTTCTTTTGCAGTATATTTACAGCAGACTCTTCCGGATATTCTACGTCTCCGTAGCTAAGCAACGCGCGACAACGTAGGGTCAGTGCTAGGCTGTGCCGGCTGCCCATGCATCACTTACAGAACTGGTACGCGAAGCGTTACGGCATTGCCACCGACTGCACGCAGCGCCTCTTCTCCGCGTAGCTTGAGCTTTCCTGTACAAAGCATAGCGTCCGTCAGTGGAATGGCTAGCACTGTAGCATGAGGGCACGCGTACCGTATAGATTGAGTGGATTTGGTGTTGCATCCACGTCGTAGGGAGGCGATGTCCCGTCAAACACATAGTCGGTTGAGATGTACACCAGAAACGCATGGTATTCCTTGCAACAACGCGCCAACTGCGAGGTTGCATCCACATTCAACTGGCAAACAATACGCAGTTATGCTTTAGCAATCGGATAAACGACGCTGTGCGTCACTTTGCATTGCCTACCGTAAGTGCGCCATCAGGATGTTGCGCCACTACATCTGGGCGACGTTCTGCGGCGCAATGTATGACGACTATTGCAGGTGCCGAGTTGCGCAGGCAGTTAGCCGAGTTGGCATCGTGCCGCGCATATTTGCCCTACCTTGCGGTCGGTGCTCCTCAAACAGCTGGCGCACCTCAGCGTTCTTGGTCAGGTCGACCTAGATGAGCAAGGCGCCTATAAGTATACGTCTGGCGGTATTTAGCCGTTCAGCGCCGTTGCCTTACCTTTAGCAGGCCTCCGCTAACGCGAGAGAATGCCGTGCCAATCACTAGAGCAAGTTTGCGCAATCGCTTAGTTTCGTGCTTGCTGCTGGGGACGGCTTCAGCGTCTGCAGTCCCTACCAGTGTTGGCAGGCTCAGCGCAAAAGCGCGCATAGACAGCACGGCCGAGTAGACCAGAGGCACCAGTGACGAGTACACGCATGTTGACCAAGAGTGCAAAGGAAATGAGATGCCACGTCACTCTGGTTCACATTAAAGACGGTCCATACACTAAACATAATCGTCTCACACCACCTGGGAGTATTTTGCTTACTCGCATGCACGCACATCCCAAAGCACGCAGCATCTACTCAAACATCAGGCTGGCTCATTGACTAGGCGGCACGCCGCATAAAAATAATCTGCAAATGCAGACAAAAAGGCAATGTTTCCGCTCGGATTCGAACCGAGGACCGTCTGTGTGTTAGACAGACGTGATAACCGACTACACCACGGAAACTGCACATTTGGGGTTTCTCAGTACTGATGTCATGCAGACGGCATGCAGCATCAATTTTTGCCGCGCGGCCTTTTTTAACCATTGCAAACGCTCAAGGTCTACAGAACGGATATGCACATCCTGCAACCTCTACAAGTGGCTTGGGCTTTTGTTGTGGGCTCGCCAAGATGCTAGTGTTGATGCGCCATGCGGTTAGAAGAGATTATGACGTGCATGCGTTATTCAAAAGCGTGCTGGACCCCATCGAGACAACATGCGGTAACTCACTCACCTCTTCCAACCTTCCTCCACATTCTCCAACGACCACTTGCATTGCTGTTTCGTCTTGTCCGCCGCTGGCTCAGCCCACCGGCACCCACCTTCATTCCGTCTCCATTGTTGTCGTCGCCATTGCTGCTGTCTGCACCATAGTACGTCGGCGACAGCATGGGAGCGGCACTTTCGGTGTTCCGTCGGGTAGGTGATGTCGCGCTGACTGCTCCGGTGCGCGTGCTGACGATGTAGCCTGGCGCAGACCGATGACGGCGACTTTGAGCGGATTCTCTCCGATCTAGATGAGCAGATTCGCACTGCGGAACTGCGGCTGTCCGACATTAAGCTGCGCGAGAAGAAGACGTCCATCGTGTTTCTTGTCTACTCGGTGTTGCTCTATCTGCTCTATGGCGTGGCCTATTTTGTGTATCTGCGGCAGCCCACGGACGACTCGCACCTCTGGCTAGTCAAGTTTGTTCCGCTGGTGCTAATTCCGATAATGTAAGCATGAGACGACTATGGCGGTAGTGGTAGCAATAGCAGTGGCGGCGATAGTGGCGACGATGGCGGGGCCTGGCAACGCACCTGATTGCGCAGGAATGGCGAAATGGCTGACGTGTGCATGGGGATAGACTCTACTTTTTGAACAGGCTGATTGCTCTTTGGTACCGACGCAAGAAGGTGAACGAAGGTAGGTGACTCGCCAAATTGATCAACCCTACTGCATGTGTCAACTGACGTTCTCTTGGCAGACGAGCATCTGGTGAACCTGAGGGCCAAGCAGAAGCTCAAGGTAAGCGACATGGGCGACGACATGGACGGAAGCAATCTGCCGCAGGCACACGTGCTGACGAAGGTGATACGACCGTTTTGCAACACAGGTCGAAGAGCTGAAAAAGAAAACCGCCTAC
>KZ992893.1:0-13039 GCA_003614735.1 Thamnocephalis sphaerospora | reverse complement strand
CAATGACCCCAACCGCGCCGTCAGCGTGCTGCTAGACGGCCCGCAGTAGAAGCATATTTCATGTACTGTGCTTTGTGCATAAACAAGAGCCCAAATAGTGTGTCACATCGCATTTTAAAGCATACAGTTACACAGTACGTCCACTAGTATCCACAATCGCACCATGGCGTTGATTTTTAGCCAATAGCATGGTGCAAGCACGGAAAGATATTTGTCTGCCCAAGGTTTGAAGCTATTTGGTCCATGTATGCTATGTGGCGGAAACTGTTAATAAAGCTGACTATTGCATTTACAAGGGTGCAATTTGCCATTGAACGTATACTTGCTTATGTTGTTGCAGGCTGTTTACCACGTTGTACTGAAGACATGCTTAGAAGGCTGCCGCTGCTATTCGCACGGCTATTGACGTTGTCGGATTCATTGTGCTCCGACATGCTTATTTGCGGACTACCCCACCAGCAGTGTACGCTATCGGAGGCGATGCTTTTTGGCGTAGACCTTGCTGCTTGTGATACCCTGCTAGCCAGCCCTTCCCGGGGGCTTTCAGCCACGGGGATGGCTTCAATCTGCTCACGTGTAAGGCGAATATTTCCGCGCTGTGTCGACGTTCTATGTTGCCGTAAACTGCGCGGACGCACACAGAGAACTAGCAGGGCTGAAGACAGCACCCCTACGGGCAATAGAGGTTAGCATACTACAGAATACTGATGCTTCGTGGCATAGCGAACCCTACATTCCATGACACGCACGAAGCCGGCATAACCGCCGACAACGCCCGTTGTAGTAATTACGACGGCGATGACGCTTACTAGGCAGGCACCAATTGCGAAGATGGCGCCATCTCGTAGAAGAGCGTCATAGAATTTTGAGGAGACGCGACGCCGTGCAGACCAGATTACATAGATGAAAATTGCGCTGAATATCAGGTAGGCTGCCAGGTTGACTCCGCCTTCTGTCAATATAAATATGATGTTGAGTGTACCGTAGCATCTTCCCTGTGTGACCTTGACCTCACCAAGAAGCAGCATTCCCCAGACAATAAGGCCGACTTCCATGCAGATTAGCACTGCGGCAATATACATCGCCGGACTCCAGCGATTCAATGCATAGTATGCACGCAAAGCCAGAATAGCGATTGTCTGTATGCTGTTGATTCCCAGCACCACCGTTATAATGCGCGAGTTCACCTTGCAGAGAATATTTAGCTGTGTCGTTTCATAGGACAATATAAAGTATGTATAAACGACGGCGCCCAGTAGTACCATCGATAAGGTGATTATATGGATCAGTCGCCGAGCTTTCCAATAGTGGCGAGCAGAGATATACGTCAGGGCGGCAAACGAAAGACACACCATCCAGGTGATCATAAGAAAGACCGAGTGCACGCGATAAGTGTCGCGAGTGATAGTAAAGCTGCGTCGATGGCCATCGTCATCGTCCATCACTATGGCTGTGCATGCTGAAGCACTTTCTGCTAGTCGCTACATACAATGCACTGTTGCGATGGGCGTATCGTGAAACGACAGAAAGAGGAAGAAAAGCCGTTGCGCACATCCGCGCAGTTTGTCAACAAATATGAATCAATAAATAGGAGCAACAGACCGCATATCAACACTCAGCGCGCACTCTGCCGTGAAGGTCCTAGGACTATTGCACACCGGGTGACAGCCCGTGTCATGCCACGCGTACCGCGTCATGCCAGCGCACATGTACTTGTCGCGCTACAGATGCATAGGCCAGGTGATATAAGAGCAACTGTGGTTTGTTGTGATCGTGCTCGATTGGGCCTCACTGTTTTCCTTTTGCCACCAAGTTGCGACACAATGCACAGAAACGACGCACTGTTCAGTCGGCGGCATAGTACGCGTAGACTTGGCAGGGAAGAGCGTAGAACCTTACGTAATGAGTCCGCAGATAGAGATTGCGCGAGTGCGCAAGCGGCAAGCGAGAATACAACGACAAGCGATACAACACGAAAGCGTCGGCCGCCGCGTGACTGGTACGATTACATGGTGAGCAAGCAGCGCAAGCTTGAAGTGCAGCAGCAGGATCTTCTTTCACTCTCCAAGGGGGCCACTGGCGAATGGTAAGCAGCAGGTGCCGGCTGGGGTGCATAGAGATGATGCGCTAACACGTAGACGCGGTGTTGCCAGTCTTTCACAGCTGTTTGCCGGCGTATCCATCTACATCACAGGCTACACGCGTCCCTCGCTGGCCAAGCTTCGTGAGCTGATCTGCCTGCATGGTGGTCGATTTGTGCAGTACTATAGCCGTGCGCTGGTTACGCACATTATCGCCACGGCGCTGACACCTGCAAAGTTTAAGCAATGGCAGTAAGTGTGCTCTCACGTCCTTGCGACACACTCGCTGTTTTGTTCATAGCTTCCACTGTATTCAGAAGCGAGAAGATTGTGCTGCCAGATTGGATTACCGAAAGTATAGCGGCCGGAAGGCTTCTTCGCTGGACAAATTTCCGCCTGGACAATGAGCGGGCGTTTCAGGCCGAGAAAGCGTTTTGGCAGCAACAAACCTGCCTAGTTCAAAGTCTCGCGCAACACGAGGCGAGAACCCTCACAGAGAATACATCAATGGTAGCTGCTGTGACTGATACATGCACCGACAAAACAGTCATGCCAAAGATGAGCAAGTCTGCAGCATTGGGAAAATCACAAGAGCAGCACCTGTCTCCTGCGCTGATCACAGGGTCACCGGAACAAATCTACAAGGTGACTGACGTGGACAGGCCAGAGATACGCACTTATCAGAGTTTGGAGCCTGCCATGTCTACGGAAACTGCTACATCGGCGCGCAGTTTATCTCAGGACACTTGTTTTGACGCTCTATCTGACGGTATCAGTAACTCGCAGCTTGCAGCATTTGCAGATATGACGACCAGTGATGTCGTCACTGACGATCGGATCTCAAACCTTGCAATGCGTACTGGTGCAATCGGTGAGGCAGGGTGGATTCGGCAGCAACAGCACAAGGATTTGCCTACCAGATTAGCAAAGGTGCAACTGGAGGTGCCAGGATCACCAGGCAGCAAAGACATTAGGTCCGGACGGCAGCATGCTGTGTCATCAGCAGATGCGCCAGACTTTGTCTCTCGCTACTATGCCGCATCGCGACTGCACCACCTTTCTTCTTGGAAAATTGAACTGCGCAAGATTTACAATGAGCTTTCCATCAGAAACACCCCAATAGACGTGCGCAAGCGCATAGTGATGCACATTGACATGGACTGCTTTTTCACGTCCGTGGCAGTGCGCGACCGTCCCGAACTGGAGAGAAGACCGGTTGGTGTCAGCCATGCCACGTGTACAAAATCGGCAAGCGATCTGGCATCTTGCAACTACAAAGCGCGCCGATTTGGCGTAAAGAATGGCATGCGGTAGGCGGTTTGCAAAGTGCATACACTGCACACGTCCTAACTCTGACTGGTGCAAATTCTACTGCGGATATAGCGTCAAGGATGCGCGAAAGCTATGTCCCGATCTTGTTGTACTTCCGTACAACTTTGCCGCGTATAGAGCCGTTTCTGCAGCTTTCTACCAGGCTAGTGGCTGTTTCGTCGGCGCCACAGCTTGAACGTTTGCCCTTGCTCAAACCATTCATGACCTGGCTTAGATTATTGCTCAGCACGCGCTGCAGCTGCAGGCTGTGTCCTGTGATGAGGCGCTGATTGCTTTTCCATTGAATCACTTTTTGCCCGGAGACTCGACACAGAAAGCGCTGGATTTAGCCGCCGAAATACGACGGCAAATTTCTGAAGCGACATACTGCACAGCCTCCGTTGGCGTATCACGCAACATTCTGCTGGCCAGGTAAGCTGCAGTCCGGGCAACTACTCTGGCAGCTCCGTCTAATGGCGAGGCGTTAGACTGGCTACAAAGTACGCCAAGCCAGATGGTCAGTATTATCTTCATCCTGCACAGGCAGCTAGCACTATTTCCGATCTTCCCGTCAAAACGCTTCCTGGCGTCGGATGGTCAATGCGAACCAAATTAAACGAAAAGGTGAGTGCTTGGATGGTTGCCATTTTGCCAACGACGCATTTGACAAGCCTCTCTACCAGGGTATTTTGGTGTGTGGGGATATACGAAAGCACTCGTCTCGCACGCTACAGGGCTGGTTCGGTGCGACGACAGGAACAATGCTGTACAACTACTGCCGGTGAGTATGAATCGGCTACTGACGGCCGTGCACGTTGCTTATTTCTCTGCACGAGTCAGCGGCGTAGACGACCGTCCACTACAGGTGGAGGTAAAGCGCCAGTCTATCGGCACCAATATTTCTTGGGGAGTGCGCTTCGATTGCGCAGAGCAGGTGCAGCGCTTTGTTGGAGAGTTGGCCGCCGAAGTAGCGCGAAGAGCGGCGGCGGAAGACGTCAAGGGCAAACTGATCTCCTTCAAGGTGAGCGCAGAAGCGACAAGGCCAATCTGTCATGCGCTAATACGGCCGACATAGTTATACAAACGCCACGTGGATGCCGCCCCGGAGCACAGCATGTACAAGCCGCTTGGACATGGTAAATGCGACATTCTCAACCGTACAACGCGCCTTACGACGGCAACCCGAAGTGCCACCGTCCTTGCTGAAGTGTGCATGACAATGCTTCGGGACATGGCAGTTACTGTCGGCGACATTCGTGGTATGGGCATCCAGCTTCAAAGACTTTCTGGTACATCGCCCTGCAACGGTGAGTACACACAAACATACTGCTGCTACCCGTCGCAATCACCATAGCTTTTCTAGCTTAGGCACAGCACAAAAGAGTATACTAGCGTATGCAAAGTCTACACTGGGTGTACCTGCAACCCAGGGCCCTACGTTTAAGCGGACACCCAAGGATCCGATCGCGGCGGATTTAAACGTCTTTAAAGGGTTATCAGAGAGCGCACAAAAGGAGGTGCAGCGGACGCCGCCCCATCCCGTCACATTAGACCCTGACCAGGCAAAAGAAGTAGAAGTCTGCGACACAGATGCATTAAGTTGGTCGCCAAGTCCTGGATCACGACAGCTTTCGACAGACGTTTTTACTGTGCAACCGCACCCTCTGATCGAGACAGGCGCGAGTTTGGACACGCCCAGCCCAAGAGAGCGACATCTAGCGTTTGAGCATTCCTATGGCAACAATCAGCCCGCGGAAAAAGACGCGTTGCTTGCCAATTGTGATGCGGTGACTATTGAGGAACTAACGCTTTCGCAGGTAATGTGTACACAAAGGGGCTGATGTGCGTAGCAGCACTTATTCTTATGTGCATTTAGCTTGATGACGCGGTTTTCGAAGCGCTGCCGGAGCATATACGTGCTGAGATAGTCGAGGATATAATGACCACTACGAAGCGTCGTGCTGAAGCGCAGGAAGCACAGACGATCGCCGAGCCCTCTGATACACCATCTGCTGCTGCCGAGACGCTGACCCAGATATGGCGGACGTACGACCGCGATATACCGCCTACTAACGTTGATCGTGACGTGTTTGCCGCTCTGCCCGCGGGTAATCAATGTGGCATGCGTGACTTTTGCGCAGAAGCTTACTTGATTTGCACGTTTAGATATTCGAGACGAGCTGATTACCCGTCGTAGTATTCAAAAGCGCCGGCTGCCTCCATTGAAGCCGCGCTTTCACGCACTGCAGCCGCGTGCGCACGACGAGCGGCACCCAAGCGTAGCACCACGTATGGTGGTGCAGACGCAATCAGCACCACCACTTATCTCTGGGTTATCAGCGCTTGACGATGTAAGGCAGCTGATTGATTCGCTACTGGAGCAAGAAACCAGCGGCGAATCGTTTGATTTGTTGCGCGTCTATATTACAGGTTTGGTCGAAGCCAAGGATTTGGAGCGCGTATCGCTGGTGCTTCGGCGCATAGAGCGACCGTCTACAGCGAACCCAATTGGCTGGCGCTGCGCGTCGCGGCGCTTGCGAAAACATGCTACTGACTTGGTACGCATGCGATATGGCGCGACGTTGTTGATATAAACGCGGCTGGCTATTTGTGCATTAGAATGTGTGGCGTGTTGCGTACCCAGCGACGCGTCAACCTGTTTTGCATTGCAATGACCACACCAACCACCGAGCAACGCCTTGCAGGCTATGCATACGGACTGGACCCGCTGTTCTGGCAAGATGTCAAGCTGTTCTGCGCCCACCTGCGAGAACTGTCGCCGCACGACAGCATTCCCGGTAAAGTGCTGGCGGATTCCCAAACAGAAAGCGCGACTTACCTTGTGTTCCTGGCGGACAGAAATATACTTTCTTAACGGCCTACATCCGGTGCGCACGGTCTGCTTGGTTGGGCTGATAGTGGCCATTGAGCGCAGTGGCCAGAATGCTATGCTGTATACGCGTGAGTGGCTGCCTAAACTAGTGATATACTTTGTCGACGGACCTGTCGCTGATGTTGTGCACGTAGTGGACGATGGAACAGGTCTTGCAGTGTGCACGCTATGGGATACAGATCAAATAGAACGCAGCGCAGATCGCCAGGTACCTGTTCTAGGCGACTTGGTGCACATCCGCGGCCGCGTACGCGAGTTTCGCGAAAAACGTCAGGTTCAAATTTATCGCCTAGGTAGGTGCTCGGAATTTGGCGGTACAGCAAACGACTGATGGTTTAATGGTCTGTGACGCACAGAGCTTGTACGCGATCCAAATGCCGAGACTCTCCATTGGTTAGAGGTAGTGCAGCTGGAAAAAAGAATGTACACACATGCTCCGTCCGTGCCAAAGGAGATCTTGAGTCGTCGACTGGCTATTGAGCGCCACATGTGGAGTCATGTTGTAAACAGCGGCGGCGATGACTACAATGATGAGTATGCCAAATTTGGCACCAGCCCTGGCGTCAGCTTGTCTGATGCCGATGATGGTGCGCATTATGGCAACGCTAAATCTATGGAGCCAAGAGTGTTTGTTGGCGAACAGGCAAGTATCATAAGCGCTGCCATTGACGTGCGCTAACTAAAGCGATGCGCTGCCAAATGTTGTGTACAGGCGCACTGGGACCCCTGGTCAGAGGCAGAGGAGACGGCTACTGAAGAGGCGTTCCGTATTGTGATGCAAAGATGTATTGATGTGCACATGCAGAGTGCTGAAGCGACTGGAAAGCCGTGCGTGATTTCATTCCGAGAGCTGCAGCAGGACACCCGGCTGAGTGCACTCGCAGAGCGCGTCATTGCGCGTAGACAGGTACGCACCGCCGGGTCGATATACCCTTGCGATGGCATCTAATGATTCTGCAACTGTCGTAAATGTCGCTTGGAATGTTAGGCATCTGCTGACACGAGACCAGTGCAGTCGGACAATCTTCAGCCGCAGATGAATGCGCTGTTCAAGCAAGCGATAGGTGCGCTATTGCACTCGGGCCATGTGTATTTGGCAGACCCAGTACACGACACCTATGGACATGTCCACTTGCGCGGAAATTTGGCCGCTGCACTACTAGAGCCGCTGCGTGACGCTACGAGCCGGCTGAGCATGAGCCAAGGTAAGGCCCAGGTGCTTTGGTGTTGCGCGATGCAGTGGAAGCGTTTAAAGCAGAGTGCGCTGATAGGCGGTCTTTGCAGTTGGCGTGCGTCTTGATTACCTTGTAGCCAAGATTCGGGCCAAAGACGACCGATTTCAGCAGGTGGACCGATTTGCCGTGCAGGCTGCGCTGCAACACTTGGAACGACAGGGCGAGGCGTATGAGACGGCGCCAGGTTTGTTTAAAGCCGTATGATTTGCCATGATATTCAACACAGGCGCAGTCTTAGTCGTCCATGGAGATGTGTGCGTGTAAATGCAATCTTTAATTGTCGTAACGCGGATGAGCACAGCGTGCGCCAGCAGGTGCATCCTGGCATCGTAGTAGCAATGAGGAAGCATCCAGAAATAGATGAGCAATAGCACGGCGATATTGTCTTGGGGTTCATAACAGATAGATGGCGCCGGCACGCGGAGGGCACAGCAAAGGATAGGAAGGAGTGATCGTATAAATGACAGAATACCGGGCTGGCTGCGATCCGCATCTGTGAGCACGGTGGGCCGCCCTATTCGGTAGGCGGCGGGGTTTTTGCATCTGCGGCGTCATCGGTCGAACCGGTGGTGGCCTCTGTATGTACAGGTACCTGTGCCGCGATGGTGTACAACGCCTCCTCGCTGCCTGACAGGCTGGCTAATTGCCCCTGACGAGTCTCCTCGTCGCTAGCATCGCCAGTAGCAGCCGATGGCGGTGGATGGCGGTGGCGCAGCGAGCTGCTTGGCACTGTGAGCGTCTCGGCGCCAGAGGTGAAGCTGGACAGGGTGTTGGCGGAAGTGGCCGGGAAGGGGAAAGCGTTGCTAGCGGCAGCGCTCATGCTGTTGTTGCGGCTGAGTACACCCGGCGTAGTGGCCGCGGACGAACTGTTTCCGTGGAAGAACACGTCGTCCCGTTCCCGCTCGCTAATGCTACTCCAGTCAAAGCTGGTGCCATCCAGCAGTTCCAGCGGCGACTTGATCCAGCCGCGAAGAGATATAAGACCGGGCGTGGCAGCACCGCTGATGGCGCCGCTACTGACTCCGCCGGTGGAGTCATCGTCAGAGGTGCGGCGGTATCGGTTTCTACGCTCGCCAGACATGGTTTTCGAAGAGCGGAATATGCGCTCGGGATCAAAGTCAGGGAACACCTGCGGGCCCAGCTCGTTGATGACGGCTGTGATGTCACGAGAAAGCTCCTGACGCATCGTCGGCAGCATTTGCAGCTGACGGCGGCCAAACGGCAGCAATGCCAGCGACAGCGGCCGCAGCGACTTGTAGATATCGATACCACGTTCGCCAAATAGGATCGACATGTAGGAAATGCAAGGTAGGCAGCATAGTGTGATCACCGGTGCCCAGATCTTCCACTTGAGCGGCCAGTCCCAGTGTATCGCCAGTGCCAGAGAGAGTATCACGTTGAGCGCGTAAATGACCGGCACCAGCACGAGAGCAACCAGGACTTTCCAGGTGGCCAGCACATCGCGACCCTTGATCTTGACACTCGACTCGGCCAGCGCCTGTTTGGCCTTGCGCTGGCTAATCACCGACGCCACCAGAAGCAGCGGGAGATTGACCAGCAGACCAGGCAGCGCCAGCACGGCCATGAACAGGAGCGAGACAAGGCGCCAGAAAAACAGCTGCGCGGCGCGCGACCCGTCCAGGGTAGTGTTTTGCACCTGGTGGTCGCGCAGTCCGTAATAGCTCAGCAGCGTGTTGTACTCGGTAATGCGCTCCGCCAGCGCTTTAACTTCCGGCCGGTCCTGAACCTGCATGTAGCCCTCCACCAGACGCCGCTGCAGACGCAGAGCACGAGCAGTGTCGCGGAGGCGGCGGTTGGCAGGTGGCTGGTAAAGACGACGGGCGGCCTGCACCGTCAGCAGCGTTTCGTAATCGGGACAGTTGATGGTGACGGTCTTGAGGCTGTTGTAGATGGTGTCGAGCAGTTTGGCACATGCTTCGCGCTTCTTGGTACCGCCCTCGCGGAACCGCTCCACCAACGCCGGGTCGACGGTGATCACATTGCCAAATTCGACCACGGCGCGGGAACGGAATCGATCCGGGTGGAAGTAGTTGAGGCCAACTGGCACAATCTTGACGTCGAGGCCGGGGTTGGCGGCCATTGCGCCCAGCGCCATCACGGTAACGCCCGCCTTGAGCGGCAGCATCTCGGCACGATCGTGCGAGCCACCCTCAGGGAAGATGCCGATGCAGCCACCGTTGGTGAGACGTTCGTGCACGGTGCGGTAGACCTCTGACTGATCCAGATGTGGCATCACCTTGTAGGAGGTGCCGTTGGGCGCAGTAAGCAGCTCTAGCGCGCCCAGATCCTTGAACTCCTTGGCCACAACCAGCTCAGTATCGCTGACAATCTCGGCGACGGCCGCGCTGCCGCGGCTCTGAGGCAGAGCCACTGTCCAGCCCACTTGAAGCTGCGAAGTGAATCGGGTGCCGGTGCCGGTGATGCGCGTCGGTTCGCCATAGCGATCCAGCAGCTGGATGCGACCCGCGCCCTTGCGTGCCATATCCTGCGGCCGGGCCACAGGAATAGGATTGACGGTGCTTGCCAGCGCGCCGACGTACTTGCGGTCTAGCGTCTTTTGCGCACACAGAAAGCCAACACGGCGCGGCACACAGCGCATCACCATGATGGGATCCAGAAACTGATTGGCGTGCGGCGCGACAACAAAGATGACTGGCCCGGTGAGCGGAATCTTGTATGAGCCGCGCGTGCGAATCTCGCGAAAGAACACCGAGACCAGCATGCTGAGGAACCAGAGCGCTAGCTCCTCGGTGAGCGCGACAAACGCGGATTTGCCGTTGGACGACATGGCGAGCGAGAAAGGCGAGGCGCCAGCTGCCAATGAGGGAGATGCCAAAGGTGCAACTGAGCCAGTGGCCAAGGACGACGCAAGGCAGCGGGTGGGACTGATGGAGGAATGGCGTCAATGCAGAAGACGTGGCAGTCGTAGTCGTCGTGGTCAGGTGTGTGAGTGTGTGCGTATGGCGTGCGACCGGCCAGGCGAACACGGCGTGCAGCTTTTATGGGCGGCATCGTGTGCTGGTGATTGCCGGAACCGCATGTGCCCCCGGTTGACATGCCCATCTGTCCGGTCCGTAGACTCCGCCTGTCAACCGTCCGCATGTCATCATGAAAGGCGAGCCGTCTTGAAACAGTGCTAGCCTTTGTCAAATGACCGGTGGTAGCCGGCTTCATGAGCCGAGATGTGACGGTGGACGGCAGCAGCAAGTGCCGTGCATTCCACGTGCTACGGACATGGCTAGATAAGGATGTTTGCCCAAGGCGCACGGTCTTGCCCGCACTGCCCTGCAGGTAAAACAAGCGCCGATCTTGCCATATGGATGCGCTTGCGCCGAGCAGGCCGACATGTCCGCCCGCAGGTCGGGTTGTGGCAGCCGTGCTGTACCAAGCGAAACCACATTGCGTCATGCGGGCCAGGCCATGACACTACGGCCTACAAAGCAGTCGCATTGGTAGCTTGTGCACCGTCTATGCCAACGTATCATTGTTCTACAGACAGCCCCTACGTTGCACATTCGCACACTCTGCCTGCCATTGGTGGACGTACAATATGGCCAACGCACACACGCCGCCAGCGCATCAAGCGTTTATGCTGGAGAACGCCGCTGAGCTATCTCCAGAGCGGCATGATATAGTTCAAAAGATTCTCGCCGTAAGTTATCCTTCCCTCCGATACAAGGCAGCTATGGCATGCAGGCCTCACGCACGAGCGTCACCTTGGCAACGGTAGAACTATATGGGCCGCGTTTTGCCGGAGAACTTTGCCTACTATGATGTAGATGCCACGTACGTAGCAGGTGAACGGTATGCTAGCGCAACGGCATGCTTACACGAATGGCGTGGTAGCTTTGAGGATTCTCTTGGCCTGGCCTTGGGTGTCAGGGCCATCGAATCGCAGTTTATTGCTCTTGCACGTCTGGTGCGCGGGATGGAGCTGCTGCACTGCTCAGTGGCACGGGATGCGCCCGACTGCCTTGAGCTGAATGTCTCCATCCGCTACCAGCTGATGTTTAATCAGGAGAAGACGCTGCCCTTTCTGATGGTGCTGAGGTTTGGCGAGAATGACAAGATCATAGCACATGAAGACCGCTGGCACCACCAGCCGCTGTACCGCGCCACTGACGGCTTTATCGGCCGTTGCGCTGAGGTGGGTATATGCGCATACACAAGGAGTGTTGCATATAGCGATGCACGCTTACCCCTCGTATGGCACAGATCATGCGCTACACCAGCGGCAAAGTCATGGAGCTTTGCTTTCCTCCACCCACGCACTAGGCTGTCGATGTGTCCCCTGCTAGTGTCTTCTTGTTCATAAACCGCTGTTTGCTGTAACCGCGCTGTGACGTTGCACCAGCAAGTAGCCGCATACCATAGCATCGCCAGCGTAAAACCAAACGGCAATGATGCGGCAGCATGCATGCAACGCACGTTTTGGGGAGCGCTTGGCTGTGTCCTTGAAGCGGATATACCCAGCTAAAACTCGTACCGCGCGAGCAGAGAACCCTACAGCATGCGCTGCGTCTTGTGCTCGCTGCATAGCTATCTCGGGCGTTCAGCTACGACGCCGATCAGGCCAGCCAGCTTGGGCATATGGCATGGTTTGTATGCGATCCACTCGCCCGTGGTTCTCCGCTATCACCGCCGTTTTGCTGGCCAGGAAACGCCGCTAACTGGTCCGTTCACCGGCTTGCTCGCCTCTCCTGCGGCAGCGTGCAGCGGTCTCTTTTTGCTCCGCGCTCAACCGGTGGGCATGGAACAGCCGCGGCTGGCCTGCACGCCTTGCCTAAACGTACTGCTTGCATCGTTTCGCGCTGGTCTGTTCACCCAGTCTCTGCCTTTGAACTCGTCACCCCGCCAAACCGTACACGTCAATCCTCCCTCCCGCTACGCCGCTATCCCACCGCCTTGTTCTAGCCTGTCACTCTAGCCATTAACCTGTCTACACAAGGTTACGCGCTAGCGAGCGGCTTTAGAATCCACGTTAGCCACTGGCACCTGTTGTGCGGCAAACGTTGTAGTAACTGTATTGCACTCTAGCCGCTTCACGCGACCTTCAGCGTCATGACAAGCGCGCCGCTGGACGAAGGCTACGACGATGAGATGCGTCCGCTGGCCGGCCAACCGCTAGGGGGATCCGTGGCTCGTGTGTTGGCTGACGTGCGCGGCTGGCCGGATGAGCAGCGTCTGGGTGCGTAACTGACGCGGTTTACGTCGTCTTCTCGTTGGCGCATAGTGTTGGCTTGCATGCATGCTAACCGCACATTGTCGCTTGCAGAGCTGATAAACAGCCTGCTCGGCATCATGTCATCGGCGTCCATTGCACATATTGCGCACGAGATATATCCGCGACTGTACCGAGACTTTATTGGCGATCTGCCGGCCGAGCTAGCGGTACACATTCTCTCCAATCTGGATGCCCAAACGCTGTGTCGCATTAGCCGCGTATCGCGTCGCTGGCAGGAACTCACCAGCTACAACCAGCTGTGGCGTCTACATCA
>KZ992892.1:0-13060 GCA_003614735.1 Thamnocephalis sphaerospora | reverse complement strand
GCAGCGCTTGGACTGGTTAGTGTTGGGGAAGCGGGCGTCGAAGCCGGCCGTGGACAGAGTGAACTGCTTCGGAGCGTCAGCCATGGTAAAGCGTGTTGGGTGTACGTGCGAGGGGAGTCGACGGAAGCGCAGGCGGTGGCAGTTCGATTGGACAAATGAGCAGAGGAGAGAGAGAGAGAGAGAGAGCGAAGTGTGTCGGGTGGCCGAGTGACGCGTCGGAAAAGGAGGCCCTCGTCCCATCCTGCAGGCATAACAAGGCGCACGCGTGTATGCCCTGGCACTCAGCCACACCACTCCCTTGTTCGCCTACGCTTACGCAATGGTGTTTGCTGCTGCCGCTGCTGCTGCTGCTGCAAGACAACCAGACCCCGCCTATCAGCCGTCTATTTGCCAATTCAACGACCGCGCGCAGCATGATGGTGATGGCGGTGGCAGTCGTCCGACCCCTCACTCTCACGACAAACTGCCGGCGGGATAAACTGGCAGATGTGTCTCCGTAAACATCCATGCAGTGCTACCGTGCGCCAGCCAGGAACTGGCACTCCTAGTCGCCATGCTGCCCATGGTCGATCGTGCTACGCGTGTGCGCACGTTTGCTGCTATCAATGCGGCATCCACAAGCTCCGCCCGGTCGACGGCCCAGTCGGACTTGCTAGTCCTGGTGCGGTTAAGGAACGGCACATAGAGGCAAGGTGAGAATCTTCCGAATATGTCGCCAATCCATGCTCTTATAGTCTGTGCAAAAAGCGAGCTGCGCTTCGGCTCCTTCTCTTCCTTTTGCTACTTGCCTACGCCCACCAGCGACGACCTGCCGCTGTGCCTTACTGCAACGCCTACGCCGGTTGTTTAGAAAAAGCCGTGTGTGTGTGTGTGTGTGTGTGTGTGCTATCCTATTCATCGTCCTGGCAGTCCATAGAACCACCTGCCACCATGCGTCCCACCGCCGTGTTGTCCCTCGTCGCCATAGCGCTGAGCGCCATGGTGGGCCACCGTGCGGTGTCGGCGGCTCCCGCCACCTCCGGTCGCATGTCCGCTCTGCCTGCAGCGCAGAGCACGCCAAGTCTGTGGACTGAAAACGCCGCCCTAGTCCGCCGTGCTTCTCCGCTGGTCGCCGAAGCGGCCAGCCAGAAAAGCGCGCTCTGGGGCGTAGCTTACAGCCCATACCGCTCCAACCGCGTGGTGGACGTGAACCAAGACGTACCTATTATGCTGGGCTATACCCGGCGTATCCGCCTTTACGGCACCGACAATGGCCTGCTGGGCCAGGTCCTGACGGCCGTAGCCAGCAATCCGCAAGCCGAAGTCTATGCTGGCATCTGGGTGGACCAGAACGAGAAGACCTACCGTGGTCAGCTCAACACGCTTCTTGCCACAGCTCGCCAGATGCCAACGCTGTTTCGTCGCGCTGTGCGTGTCGTTTCAGTCGGCAATGAGGCGGTGCTCACTGGCATGGCCGATGAAGCCACGATGATCCAGCGAATCAAGGAGACGCGTGCTGCGCTCCGTGCCATTGGTCAGCAGGTCCCTGTGACGACGGTTGAGCCGATGAACCGGTACAGCAGTGCTATCGCTGACGCTGTTGACGTGCTCTTTCCGACGCTGCACCCTTACTTTGACGGTGTCCACATTGACGGCGCCGTCAACAAGGTGTTTCAGCTGATGCAGATGGTGCGTGACCGTGACAGCACCGGCAGGAAGCCACTGATCATTGCCGAGGTTGGCTGGCCATCTTCGGGTAAGATCAACAACCAGGCGCAGCCGTCGCTTGCCAATGCGCAGCGCTTTGCGCATGAGTTCCCGTCTGCGGCCAATGCACGCAGCGTCGACTACTTTTACTTTGAAGCTTTCGACCAGAGTTGGAAGCAGCCCGGTTCTCTCGGCGTTGAGCCGTACTGGGGCATGCTCACGGAAGACCGCCGCACCAAGCTCATGGCGTAGATAGGCTTGCCGCCAATAAACACCTTCAACCTTTTATTGACGCGTGTATGCACTTTTATACTTTGCACACATGACAGTGCATTGGCGGCGAGGATAAATGGATTTGTCGGCCCGTCTAGCTACTACTGCGCTGCATCCTCGGCTGTTGCCGGCTCACGGCGGAGCAGGCCATCTTCTTCGTCATCGTCGTCGCTCTGTTGGCCATCGCGTGCAGCAGTAGCCAGCTTGGAGAGGACACGGCGGTGGAAGTCGGCAAGCGCCTTGACATTGGCGGCATCGGCGGTTGCATTGTACGCCTGCAGTCCGTCGTCATTGAGCTGCTGCTGAAGTGCATACAGCAGCGCACGCTCGGCCACCAGCTTCACAGGAATGTTGCGGTCACGCACGCAGCCGAGCACCACCGGCACCGTGGCATCCAGGCGATCGGCCAGCAGCGCTTGGTGGCGCTTGGCAATGCGCTTGATGACGGTGAGCGAAGCGCGGCGCACGTCATTGCCGTAGCCGCCGCCGATCAGGGCCAGTAGGCTATCAAACAGCTGGCCGCGCTGCGGCTCTGAGGTGTATGCCTCGCAGACAAAGATACGGCCAGCGGCAAATGCAGCCATCTCCACGACCTGCGGCTGTCATTGTTGAGAGCCCGTTAGCGCCCAGTGTAATGCATACATGCTCTATGCTTGCACTTACGTTCACCTGACCCTGCATCGACAATAGCGTGCGCGTCAGCACAGCCTCGGCAGCATTGATATCAGCAAAGTACGAGGGCTTCTCGGCTAGAATGGCATCGACACTCAGAGCAGCCGGCAGATCAAACGCCGTCTCATCGCCAGAGAGGATAAGGGCACTGTGACGGAGAAGATGGACCAAAGCAAGGAGCCGACGCATAGAGTGAGCCAGTGTGGATGCCTTGGTCAGCATGCATGGCTAGCTTACCGGCACAGCGGTTCAGACTGCTCAGAGGGAACAGCACCGCAGTAAACGCCAAAGCAGTGGGCGGCTGCCACCTTGATGGCCGCTATAACATGATCGCCATTAGGTTAGACAGACTCGCCATTGCATAGGCGCATTCATCGCAACTACGTACTAGGGCCATCCAGCAGACATTCGGCAATCACCTTTTCCACAGCCTGGCGCGAGGCTTCGTTCATGCTATCTCCCGCCTTGGCAAGAACGCTGCGAAGCGCATTGAGCATCGTCTCACGAATGCCTTCCGTGTTGGTACGGATTCCGGTACACAGCTCGCTCACGAGCGTATCCACGCGCGTCTGTAGCGTGATGAGCGTGCCAAGCGCGGTGGCTGCACGCGAACGGACTGCGGCATTAGGGTCGGACAGAGACTTGATGAAGGTGCGCTGCAGCTGCGGCAGGAACGGCTTAAGCAGGGCAGACACCTTGGAAAGAAGTGTGCTGCAAGTCATTTGCAAAGTGTGAGCCACCAGATGTGCACTCGCGGCTACAGCTCCCAAGACATGTAGGCTACGCCGCACTCACCCGAGCGTCTGCAGGATGGCGGCCTTGACTGGCGGCGGGTACCTCTCGCCAATCACACGGATGAGCGGACCGGTAATCTGCGTAACATACGGCCGAAGCACAGCCTGGCTCGTGTGCTGCACCAACTCGCCTAGTTGCCGGTATATTGCATCCGTTAGCGAGTACTCTAGGTTATTCCTGGCGCCGCAATGGTGGCCAAATTATCATGTTGTCGACAGAGTGGTGCCCAGCACTTACCCAAACCAAGCGCCGAAATTTCACGAACGTCGGCACCACCGTTCATCAGACCTTGCAGGTACACGGTAAGGAACGGAGCAACAGCCTTGATGGAGATGAGCGTTAGTCAGCGCATCATCGCGCTCGTCGTCTTGGCCCATCGACTCACCTTGGGGACACACAGGCCCGGAATTTCGTCGCTGGTCGTCGCCAGCCTCTCCGCAACGCGACGGAAAGAGCCGCGTACCGTGTTGATGTAGCGATCCAAGTCATCCTTCCGCTGCGACTTGACCAGTACATCAGCGGCCGTCAGTGCGGCCTGAACAAGCTCCTTGTCCGAGAGCGTCAGCAGGTCAATCAACGTGCGGAGCCAGTCGCCCACATAGCGATGCACGCCCTCAGAGTTGGACTGCGCAAAGGACGCAAGCACGCGGCAGGTGGCAGCACGAGTGGATGCATCGCTGTCGTCCTTGATCTTCTCAAACAGGCGCATCATCAGCGAGTGCACTGCATCCTCATCCTCAATGTTGGCCACCAGCACTTCGATGGTGCGGCTCACGGCGGCGGCAGCGGCCTGGTCCTCCTGCTGCAGCGAGTTCATCAGCGAGTTCAGCACCAGCTCCAGTCGACGGCTCAGCGCTGTGCCGGCCACCGAAATGAGCGCACTGAGCGCATTAGCATTAAACTCGCTGACCGGCACGTGCACCAGCGTGGGCACCAGCACCGGGAAGACAACGTTGGCGCGCACGGCCATAATCTCCTTGAGACCCTCCAGAGCATACTCGGACGCGTCGCCAGTGTTGAGCTCGTTGAGCAGAGCCGGGATGATATCGTCGATCGCCTTGGGTCCAATCAGGCCATGGAGCGTATCAAACGCTATCGTAGACAAACATCGTTAGCTAGACTGTTGTGGGCCAGGTGGCGCGTCCTTGCTCGCCAACCTACCCTGGGCGGCGGCTTCGCGCACTTCCGAGAGCGGATCGCACAGACCAGCACGGACAGTGGCGACGATCGGCTCGACATAGTCCAGCACGTGCACCTTGCCTGCCGTGACCATCACCTCGGACAGACCAATGCAGGCACCCTGGCGACGATTGCTGTCGTCGGCCTTGAGGCTCTCGCTGAGCAGCGGAATGATGCGCACCAAAATGCTTTCGCCCAGCTTGCGCACAAGATCGCCAAGCGTCAGAGCGGCCTCGCGACGCAAAATCTCTACAGGGCTGGCCAGATGGTGCAACACAATCTCCATAATGCTCGGCAGAATCTCCTTGATGGTACGCGGCGTGTTGAATACGATCGACTTCCAGACGAAAACGGCCGCCTGGCGCACAACCGCAGACACTGCAAGAATCGAGTTAGCACGCAGACGGTAAATTCCACGCTACACAGCTTTTGTTTCCATTGCACGGGCCATTGCCAGACCTACCATCCGAGCGCACCACGTAAAGTGCTGCGAGCACCGAGTCGCGGCGTTGCTGACCCAGCGCATCCAGCAGCGCCTTCCGACCAGCCTCGGTGACGACCGGCATCGCCTCCTCGATGAGGTCTTCGCCACCCTCCTCCTCCTCGCCCTCGCCCTTGACCGGCGCAATACCCGTGCCAGCACCAGCGTTCAGCGTGCTGTTTTGCAGCAGCGAGCGTGTGTTCAATCCCGTAATCTTGTAGAGCAGGTCGCCCATGAGCTGCACCGAACTCTGACGAATACGCCAGTTGACGTTGAACAGGCCACGCTCCAGCTCAGGCAACAGCAGTTCCACCGCCGAGGTCGCAAAGTTGTTGACAATAATCTGGCCAGCCTTGAGCGATGCTTCGCGCACATAGTCGGACTCGTCAGCAAGTCGGACGAGCACCGGCGGGATGATGCGGCCGAGATAGGGCTGGAACCGAACACCAAACGTAACCGGCAGGTAGATGAGCAGCGAGACAAAGCCCTCGCGTACATATGCCTTTGGACTGGAAGTGTTGGCGATAATGTCCGGGAACAGGTCGTCCAGTCGCTGGATGCCGAGTCCGGCCAACACCTCGCTGAGACCCTGTGCAGCGCCCTGGCGGTCTACACCACTGGTGTCCGACTTGAGCGTATGCAGCAGCTCCTGCACCAGGTTCGGGAAGTGCTCCTCACCCAGCCTCTGCACAAGCACGCCAAGCGCCATGGCCGCGGTGGCACGCGCCTCCGGCACCGGGTCGACGAGCACCTCGTTCAGGCCAGGCATCAGCAGCGTTAGGTAGGGCGTAAAGTCCTTGGCGTTGGTCAGTGCAGACAGGTTACCGATGATCTGCGCCGACCTCTTCTTGGTGTCAGTGCCGCGTTCGCGCAGGCCACGCTGGATGATCGGCATGATGAGTGCAAGCGACGGTGAGTCGATATAATGCACAAATGACGTCTCCAGCAGGGCGCTGAGCGCCAGCTTCGTCTTGGTGTCCGGATCGCAAAGAGCAGTCATCAACGTCGGCACCAGTTCCTGGATCTCCGGATTGCTGATCACCTGGCCAAAGTTGAGCAGAGCCTCGCGGGACGCTTCCTGCACCGACTGATGCGAGTCGTTGAGCACCTCAACGAGACGCGGCACAATGTACGGCAGCGAAACGGACAGTTGCTTGGGAGCGCAGTACGCCATAGAGCCTAGCAGCTCCACCGAGCCACGCTGCGTGCGCCACTGGCGATCGTGCAGACCGGTCATCAGCGACGGCATAATCAGCTTCACGCAGTGCCCGCTGATCTTGCTCATGATCATGCGCGACGCCTCGATCGTTGCGTCACGAACGTCCTTGTTGCTGTCGCCAAAGTTGGTCAGCAGCAGCGGAACCACCTGAATGATGTATGGCTCAAACAGACGACCAAGCATCTGCGCAAACGCCTCGAATGCAAACATGGCACCCTGACGTGCGTGCACATGGCGCTTGTCCTCGGCCGACTCCTTCAGCGCGGCCATGATGCCGCGCTCTTTGAGCAGCGCAAGACCGTAGCCCTTGACCACACCAGCCAGACCAAATGCGCTTCCGCGACGCTCGGCAAACTTGCGCGAGTGAAGCATGCGATCCATCAGCCGATCAACCAGCTCAGGCGCCTTGCCCTTGATGCACTTGATCAGCGGTGGCAGGCACTGAGCCACCGCAATCTGAACTGGCTCCGAGGGTGTCTTGAGCGTGTCAATTAGGCGGTCGACTACAGCAGCGATCCGCGGGTCCTCTGGATCCAGGAACTGTGCAGTGCCACCGTACAGCACGACAGCCGACTCGCGAATGCGATCATGAGTCTCGTCCGGCTTGGCCGGCGACTTGAGATACTTTTCAAACACCGGCATAAGGTGGGCCAGATGCTCCTTGCCATGTGCCTTGACTGCTGCCCAGCCAGCCTGTGCTCATCCGCAACGATTAGCGCAAGTGAATGGGGATGGCAATACGCGCAGAAATACGTACATCCAACATTGCCTTGCGTACACGCTCGTCGCGGTCACCCAGCGCGCAGCGGTCCAGCAAAAAGGTGACAAACGACTCCAGATCTACAAGCTTCATGAGCAAGCAGCACTCCTGCAGCGTGGCGCCCAACGCCGCGCGGGATTCCCAGGGATCCTTTTGGTTAAGCGACTCTGGGATCACAATGCCAAACTTGTCGTAGCGTGGAACTAGCGGGGCCGCCTACAGCGTGCATCGGCGTCAAGTTTACGGTGAGGATCCAGCAACAGGAAGCAGCACGGCAGCTTTTGGAGTCAACACCTACCAGTAGTTCATACTTGGCATAAATGGCGCGTAGCGCGCTGTCCAGCGTAGTCGGATGCAAGTCTACAGCGGCGGCCAATGCACGTCCGCTGCTGGCACGAATGGGTGCCACACCGTTGACTATGGCGTAATGGCATGAATGTAAGAAATCGTTGCAAGTCCATGCGACCTCGATTGGACACTTACCCACTAGATCCAGCAGACTGTCAATGTACGCCTCTGGAACGGCAATGTCGTTTTCGTTCCACAGAGCTGCAGCTGTCGCTGCAATCGAGTCGTCCTTGTCATGGCATGCGGCCCAAAGCTCACGCGAATATCCAAACTTGCTGAGATCAAAAGACTGTAAAAGCGCATCAGCAATCTGTCTCTACACCCAGCCGCATAGCATGCACTTGCCGAAAGCGCTTCGAGACAGGCGAGGCGCACAATCTCTGACTGCCAGAGAAGACCATTATAAAGTGACTGCACCTCTGCCAACTCCACAGTGTCCGACATGGCGTCGCACGCAGACTCGAGCGCATTCTATTCGTCGCCGTTACCATCAGCACGCGCATATAATTAGTTGGGTGCCGCTCGTATAAATGCGCAAGTGCATGGCATACCTTGGCGGTAGCAATCAGCTTGGGATGGTCGCGGATGGTGACCTGCAGCGCCTCAAGCATAGCCCGGCGGGGCATTGCCTTGCGATCGCCTGTAAGTCGTCATGTTAGCGATGCCAGGCAGGCGCTAATACGCGCAACGGGTGGCACCCACATTGCGCTGCATGGAACTTGATAATGTCAACGGCAACCACCGTCTGTTCGGTGGTCTTTTCAGTCACGCCTGTCTCGTCGTCGAGAATTTCCACGTAACCCTCCGGATAGCCAATGCCGTTCTCCTGAATGACGCGCTGGACCAGAGGGAAGCAGTAGGCAAATGATCCTGGAGAAAGCGGGTTGCGCTCGGTTGCGAAGCGTACACGGTAAAGTGCGCGAACAACCGTATCTAGTTGCGTCCGATGGTGGCAAGCGGTTAAACGTTGGTTCGCCGAGCAACATACGCACCATTGTCTGCAGCTTACCCTTAAGCGGCTCCGCCTGCCAGTTGTCGGCAACACAAGTAGCGCCAAACGAACGCAGTATCGCATACGCAATAGTGCTGCGAGCGCGAGCAAGATTTGGCGAAAGTGCGCGGCTCATGTCCTAAAGGGACACGCAAAGCACAAAATGTCAGCAGATGCCGCAGTCGAGCAGCAATCGGTGCACTTGCTTACCAAAAATGTCTGAACGGCCAGATCGCCAACGAGCGCCTCGCCGTAGACAATGGCACCGTGGAGCAGCACAGGAGTAAGGCGCGTAAGTTCTTCCTCCATCGCAATGGGGCTACCAGAAATCAGATGGCGAGCCAGGTCCAGGCCGTTGCGCAGATTGTCATGCGCATCCTGAACGAATGCACGCGTAGTCGCCTCCTTTTCAAGCTGAGCATTCACCAGTGCCTGCTCCTCCTTGCTCAGCTTTTGCTTCAGTGACTGGCCCTTTTTCTTGGCGATCGCCTCCTTCACCTCACGCTCCCACTTTTCAGTTTCGTAGTCTTTGCGGTTCTTGTTCTCCACCTTTTGACCGCGGCGCAGCACTGTACAGAACAGTTGAATGTGTTAGTATGTGAAGAGATATGCCTACAAAATGACATCTTTTGCATGCATTCTAATCAATACGCACCATCTACGTAGAGTGTGCCTGGCTCTGTCTTCCAAACGGCAATGGCATCGTCGTCGATTTTCTCGAGGCGATCCACATCCAGGAGTGTGCAGCATGTGGTGGTGAAGCGACTGGCAAAGGTGGAGGCGTCCACAAACACCAGAGTCGACGCGATCTCGAGCGAGGCACTGCGCTATAATGGTTATAGCACCGATAGCGACAATGGTAATGCAAGCGCGTTAGTGTTTGAGCCGTCAGATGGACTAGGCAGGCATATTGCCAGGCTACCACGGCTTACCTTTTCAGCAATACGCAGGCCATTCTCAACTAGAGCCTGAAGCGATTCTGCGTCCCGCGTAAGTGCAGAGAAATCAAAGTGGGCCCTCTGTGCGAGCGTCGTCCATGTGTACTTTTCACCAATCCAAACTACAGACGATATGGTGAGCTGCTATACGACAAGGCGCGTCATTTCAGCGGTGTATAGCATGCTTACGAATGATAGGATGGTGCGCAGCATAGAGTAGACCTATCAAAGCCTTGGCAACAAGTGCACGATCGCAGTCGGCGGAGAAAGTGGTTGCAGCAGCAAGGATGCGCGTAAACCTATACGCCACGACAGTCTGGCTATCGGATGGCATGGCGCGCTTGCCGCTGGCCATCTGCCATTGCGTATTCTCGCCGTTAGCCGCATGCTAGTGCTTGCGCCGAGATTAGCACCCCATCACACTCACCTCTGTCAACCAGGTGTTCAGGGCACCACACATGCTGTCCGTCACCAGAGACGGGTTCACACCAGTGCAGCGGCGCAGGGTAGCTTCTGCGTTGCGACGCTCATCCGCGCTCGAACCAAATAGAATCAGCTGGAGCAAAATGCTGGCAAAAGCCTCACTGCAAATACAAAAATTAAGCCTGAGGTTGCGGTGTGCGCACACGTTACAAGTCGCCTGTACGAACCAGAGTGGATCGGGCAGCTGACGCTTGCTGCTAGCAATCTCCTCCAGTGCGTGAAGCATCCATCCAAATGCATCGGTGCCCGACAGTTTGTTGTAGACCTTTTCGGTAAAGAAAAACGAACCCTCCTTGAACACAAGCGTCTCGTACTTGGCCTTCTTCAAAGCTGCCTCTACACCACTGCTGTTCCACTGGCTCGCACGCTCAGCGACTGCCACGGCTACGTAGGCCTCCAGCGGGCCACCAGCATACGACAGCGGCGACTTTACAAATGGCTGGATTGCCTTGAACAGCGCGTCAATGATGGTTGGCAGATGTGCTGCCAGCACATCCGCTGGTGCAGACTTGCTCGCCAAAAGCGCGCTGCCGATAGCAACAGCCCAGCCCTGACGCAGTGGCACCTTGTTGGAGCCGAGGCCCTTAACGATGGCGTTGACAGAAGCCTGGACGCGCTTCTCATTCTCGGCAGCTGCAGATGCCTGCAGCAGTGCCTTGGTAAGCACCGCAGCCAGCGTTGCCGCAGCAGTCTCGTTGTTCTCCTTGGCAACCATGACCAGCATACCATCCAGCAGCGCCTCGGCGATATCCGTGGTGCGTCCGATGAAAAGAGCAAGCGCGTTGTAGTAAGTCTGGCGGTGCGTCCAGGACGACAGCTTTCCTGCAGAAACCGCATTAGACAGTGTTTGCCACGGGTTGGCAGCAAGCAGTCACGTACCACCGGTCAACTTTGCGAGCAACTCATCCACGATGGCACGCACAACAGTCAAATCGTTTGACTTGCGTGCCAACTGCGTAAATGCACTGAACGCTTCATCTCGCACTGTCTCTGAAGTGGACACCAGGTGAGTGTGCAGCGACTTTAGCCAAACATCCTTGAGCATGGCCGAAGCATCAAACGTTGCTGAAACAGCAATAACGCGCAGCGCTACACAAAGGCAGTGCATTCAGCAAGTAAGGTCAGCAGCTGTTTGCATACCAAAAGCATGTGTTTGGGCCGATGCAGCACGCCATCCACCTACAGACTAGGGACATTTCCGGTGAACGTATGAGCATTCTCTCCAGAGTTGGTGCTATGCTCTTGCGCACATCCTCTTCCGTAAGCGCATATGCAAAGAATCCGCCGAGTGCGCTCTATACCACATGCGCCGTTAGACCAGCACCAGAATGGTATGTATATGCCAACGTAAACCTACCACTACATGCTCTGACACCTTCTGCTTTGCGTTGAGCACGCACTCCTCAAACAGCTTGAGAATCTTTGGCTGCGCAGTGATACGCCACCGTCAGAACCAAGCCGCAGACTTTGAAGTGATCGCACGTGGATCTGCTAACCTTGTACGTCTCGAGCATGCTCTTATCACCGGTCTGCGCTAGAGCAACATCCAGCACAGTGCCCAGCAAAGCCAAGTTCCGATGAGGTGGTTCCGGATGCTGTTCCACCAGCACCGCCATCCAGGCGTCAACGGCGCCGAGGTTCTATGTCACGCATATGTCAGCAAACATTAACGCGTTTGTTACTGCGTAAGATATGCTCACCTGGCGAATCACACGACGTGTATCGGCAATGGCGCCAAGAACCACACGGCGACGCGCTTCCTTGTCCGCCAACAGCGCGTTCAGGAGCTGCGCCTGCATGTCCACCACCTGCTTCCAGCACGCTTGATCCTCGCTACCAGGAGGACACGCCTTTTTCAGAAGAATCTGTGCAATCTTGTTCACCCAGGTGAGCAGCACAAAGCGATGAGTGGCGGCCACACTGTGCTTGGCATAATTATCAACCGCGCCATAGTGTTCTCGTCAGCATAGTATCTATCAGGGTACATCTGCTACTGCGGCACCTACACTGCCGTTTCCTTCTGCGCAGCAGACAGGACAATGCCATGCAGCGCCACCACGGCTGCTTTGCAAAAGTCGTCAAAGCGCGCCAGGGTCTCCAGCGCCTCCATGACAAGGCGACGCGAGCCGGCGTCGTAGTAGCGGCTGATAGTCAGCGTAAGCAGGCGCAGCAGCTCGACGAGCGACTCGCGCGATAGCTCTATGTGCCAGCAGAAACAGGGCCAATGACCGCCAGCATGGTCAGCTGCTATTGCACTCGTATTTTCTGGCGGCTGGTCAAATGCTTACCCTCATGACGTAGTCGCGGCAGCAACTGCTCGCGGAACAGCTCAGCACGCACATTCACATGCGAGCTGAGTAGCCGCGTCGCCACCTGCTGCTGGTCACAGAATTCAACCCACTCCATGCTGTCGACAGCAACAGTCTACTGGAAAATAGTCCGGAATCGCCGCAGTACAGTCAGTCCCCGGCCAGAAGCGTAGAGTCGATTGACGGCAGCGGTCGCGGCGCAAAAGAGGAGATTGCATGTCTTTTCACACTGTGAGTCAGCCGGCACTTTGTTGGTGTAGCCGGAAGAACTGCACTTGGCCGATGGCAGTTTTCACGGTAAACACCGCTAGCCCGTCACGCATTATAAATACTGTGCCACGTACTAGTATGCACACGTCACCGGGCGCTGCCTCCGCACTGTTTGCTAACCGACCAGTCGCTACTGTCTTGTCTCCTGGACGGCAACCACACCGGCCAGCGACCAGAGATCGGCATAAGAAATGGCTGGGAAGCGTTTCTTCACTTTCTCGACGTGGTCGCGGGCATAGTTCAGGCCAGCATTGGCACCGTGCTCACTCTGCGTGGGAGATAGCGATGGGATTAGTCATCGGTCATGCTGTTCGCCAAATATGCCCATTCACCTCGGGATGGAAGCGCATGGTGGCGCCATCGCTGCCGCCGGTTCGGCTGTGCTTGTCATAGGTGCCGGAAGCGTGCCAGGCCAACCGGAGCAGCACCGGGCCGTAGCTGCCGTCGTCGTAGTCTTCGTCTTCCTCGAGGAGCTCGGCGATGGCCTTGTACACGGCGTAGTAGTCGACTGGACCCTTGACCTGACCAGGAGCGGACAGCACTTGCACACCAGAGGCCTTGGGTGCCGAAGCCGACTGCGGCGAGTTGAGGAAGTAGGCGGCGGCCGCACCAGCGCCCACAAGCGCAGCCGTGTAGAGAAGAAAGTTGGCACGCTT
>KZ992891.1:0-13068 GCA_003614735.1 Thamnocephalis sphaerospora | reverse complement strand
TGCTAGCAAAGTCGCTAGAGCGTGAGCAACACAGGTCGGTCGAGTGTACGTAGCGGAAAGTACCGTGCTGAGGCGTTTAGTAGTAGTGTGGAAACAACACTCGATGGAGCGCAGAGGCGATGGCTAGTAGCAGATAGAGACTGGCGAGAACGCGTGCGCGTCTGTGGAGAACGCCGTCCTTTTCTGTTGGCGTTGGTTGCAGGCGTAGTGCGTAATCTTGTTGTACCGCGTGACTTGCAATCCCCACGAGGTGCGATTACGTTTCGGCGGCGTTTCCGGATTCTGTGTTGCTTTTCTGCCTTTTCGCCACCCCGAGATCACTCCCTCATCTTGCTGTCGCTCGTACTGTCACACACTGCCCGTTGCCAGGGACAGCGCAGCAGCGGCCATGGAAGATTGCGGCGGCCTTAGACGGGTAGGCGCGACCGACGACAGGGGGCTGGGCAATAGACTGCTAAGACGTCCTGTTACTTGCAGCCGTCTCCGCTGCCAGCGACCACGGAGAGTAAGCCAGAAACGCCGGTCATCAGTACGAGCGACCGCCGACTCTACGTGGGTAATCTCGCAACCGAGGTGACAGAGTGCGTATTCAGCCTGTGGCACGGCCGGTACGCCGGTCGGCGCGGTAATATGGCTGACCGTAGCGGGTTGTTTGCAGATACACAATGATCAAGTTGTTTGAGCCTTACGGCACAATATCCAAGCTGGACTTTTTATTTCACAAAGAGGGACCCATGCGCGGGAAGCCGCGCGGATACTGCTTTGTTGAGTATCGGACGCCGCAGGTACGAGTGGGTCAGGCGGTCTGTGCAAACCGGGGCATGGCTGACGTGGCAGCTGAACGTGCGCAGGAGGCGCAAAAGGCAATGGAGAAGCTGCGCGGCAGGAAACTCTGCGGACGACAGCTTGCCATCTCCTGGTCCAAACCAGTACGTATGGATGACGTATTCGACAGACTGCAGACTGACATCCGTCGTGCAGAGCACCAGGGATCCAACCAAGGGCGGTCGTCCTGGGGCTCCGTACGAGACGATATCGCGCGGCGCATCGGTCGCCCTCATGCGCACCAAGAAAATGGCAAACGCAAGGTAGGTGGCTTGTGCACAATCGCCAGCCATATCACAGTACGCTGACATGTGATGTATAGTGTGGACGCCAAGATAAAGGCGCTGGAGCGCAAGCTGGCGCAACTCAAGGATCCCACGCAGACGCCGTCTCGGCCGGCGTCGTCTTCTCGTGCTCCGCGCGCTTGCACGTCTCCCACTGGTGCGCGCATACATCGACGCAATGAATGATCTTCGCGGCACACGTGACGCCGGAAACGCCGCGTATCCCAATACCATTTTGGCAGTCACACGTTCATCCTTGCCGCGCCTCGGCTGCGTGTTGTCACGGAACGCCGAGTAGATAAGTGGTGCAACTGCGACGAAGCATACGTGTGCAGCATTCCTATCGTGCTCTGCTCGGCTGCTCGCTATCACTCCACGCCCACTACCCGTCCGCCATTACTCTGACCTGACACTCTGCTGCACACCAAGCAATACGTGTTGCATTACTTTTCATTCCTTTCGTTCGCTCCCTCCCAACATGTCTTTGCATCAAGTACATGTATCGCAGCACCCGCTAGTGGCGCACAAGCTGTCGCTGCTTCGCGACAAGTCTGTAGCGCCCAAGCAAGTGCGCGAGCTTGTGGACGAACTCTCGATGCTGCTGTTGACAGAGGCCACGGCTAGCCTGTCACTCAAAGACGTGGGCAAGGTAAGTGCCGCGTGTACGTGTGCGCTGTAGATGCTGTCGTGTTGACAAGCGAGTGGCTGCCATCGCCGGTTAGCGTCAAGGTCCGCTGCAAGAGTACAATGCCGTGGGGCTGAAGGAGCGTGTTGGCCTTGTGCCTGTACTGCGCTCGGGGCTTGGTATGGTCAATGGTGAGTTTTTCGGGTTTGCGCTCGTGTTTGCAACGCTGACGGAGTGTGTCTGGCCCAGCCGGTTTATCGCTACTGCCGATGGCTCGCGTGTATCACCTTGGCATGTATCGTGAGAAAGTACGCTGCCTACACGCATCTCCGTCGTATTCTGCCAGTGCACCGGCTAACCCAACCGTCTCTAGCTTACGCTGCAACCGGTCGAGTACTACAACAAGCTGCCAGAAGAGAGGGACGTTGACATTTGTATTGTGCTGGATCCGATGATTGCCACAGGTGGCACCTCTGTTGCCACCGTGAGTGCGCTCAAGGACTGGGGTGCCGACCAAATTCAGTTTGTGTGCATCTGTGCTAGTCAGGACGGCCTGGCTCAGCTGGCGGCAGCGCATCCAGATGTTGTGGTTCACGTTGGTGCGATTGACAACGAAATTGACGCCAACGGTTATGTCATGCCAGGTATTGGTGACTCTGGAGATCGGCTTTACAACACGCCCTACCTGTAAGCCTGTTACTTGGCACCTACACCATCCGTCCCGTGCAGTAGTCTCAATACAGCGTGGTAATAAATTGTGCTCAGTGCTCTCATGGTACACGTTGTTCTCGAGTTTGGCCGCTAGAGTGCCAAGCCATGTTTAATATACATAAGATACGATAGCCAAGTACTAACCGATGGCGTGCAGCAAAATGCGAGTGTGCTATTACGGAGCTCCGCGGCCTACACCAGATGGACTGGGACCACCGCCACGTCCAAGTGGGCCTCCACGTCCGCGTCCACGTGCTGCCATGGCACTGGCTGCCGCTGCTGGATTGAGTCCTCCGGCAGCATTGTTGGCCATAAGTAGCTGTGGCAGTAGCGATGAAAGCAGCGGGTTTCCAGCAAGCTGTGCGGCTTGTAACTGTGCCTGTGGCACTTGTTGTTGTTGTTGTGCTTGCTGATGCTGTGCCTGCTGCTGCTGCTGCTGCTGCTGTTGGGCGCGCATAGCTGCTTGTGCTTGCCATAGCCGGATTGCCTGCTGTTGCTGTGGCGTAAGTGGCATTTGGCCGCCCTGAGCCGCTGCTATATTGCGCATGACATTTGGGACGCCTGGTGCGATTGACGGTGAGCCGACTAGATTTTGGCCTGGGCGCAGCGAATTGAGCAAATTAAGCATGTTTTGCTGCTGTTGCGCCTGTTGGACCTGCTGCTGTGCCTGCTGCTGTGCCTGCTGCTGTGCTTGCTGTTGCGCCTGAGCTTGAGCCTGAGCTTGAGCCTGTGCCTGAGCCTGAGCTTGTGCTTGCGCCTGCGCTTGAGCTTGTGCCTGTGCTTGTGCTTGCACCTGCTGTTGCTGTTGTGCTATACGATTACCGGCAACTAATTTCGACGAGATGTTAGCAAGGTAAAATTGACTGTGCTCACCATCACAGCCTACCTCCGGCTGCAGCTATACCCTGGGACTGGGCCTGCTGCTGTTGCTGCTGCTGTTGCTGCTGCTGCTGCTGCTGCTGCTGACCACGCATCATCTAGTTTTTGGGGCAAAATTATTATGGTAGTTAGTTGGTGCTGGTACGTACTAGTTTGATGGTAGCAAGCATGTTTTGACTAACCAGTAATTGTGTTAGTTGATTAAGCGATAGCTGCTGCATCGGCACGTTGGCATTGGCAGCGCTCGCAGCAGTGATGGGTGCAGGCTGCAAGGGCGGGCGCATCGGCTGTTGTTGAGGGGTCTGTGGTGCCTGCACAAGAGGCTGCAATTGTGCCTGAACCGGTGGACGTTGAGGAGAAGGTTGTAGAGCCGGCTGCGCCGGTTGGATGCGTGTGGGAGCAGGACTAGTTGCAGTAAGTTGTGGCTGACTTGAGGCATGAGCTTGCATTTGTCCCTGATGCTGCGCTTGAAGCTGCAACTGCTGCTGCAACTGCTGTTGCTGATGCTGTTGCTGCTGTTGCTGTTGCAATTGTAGCAGTAGTTGTAGATGTTGCTGCTGCTGCTGCTGCTGCTGCTGCTGTTGCTGTTGCTGTTGCTGTTGCTGTTGCTGCTGCTGCTGTTGCTGCTGCTGTTGCTGCCGTTGTAACTGTTGTTGTTGCTGCAGTTGGATAAATGCAGTGAGCAAAGCAGGGCTGACAGGCGTTTGCTGCTGACTTAAGCGGTTCTGCAGCTGTGTCTGCTGAATTACGTTGACGAGCTGATTGGCAACCAAAGGATTAGCCGCAAGTAAGCTTGCAGCCGGGTTCACACCAGGCAGCTGCCCGCTTGCAGCAGCCTGTTGTGCCTGTATTATGCGCAGTAGCATTGGGCTAATTCCAGGCGGCACCTGTCCTGGCGGAGGTGATGCAAGCCCAGCTACGTTAGTGGGTAGAACGCCCGTGCTTGCAGCAGCCGATAGTGCCATGGGTGTGGTGTGTTCGGGTGCAGCTGGTGCGGCCATCAGTGGCAGAGGAGCAGCCGGTTGGCTGGCCGGGGCAGGTGCGACGGAATGTGGCGGTACCACCGGCGTAGATGGGTGTGCTTCCGACACGGCGGGTGCGTCATTGGCGGCCAGCGCCATTGCGGTAGGCGTGTCGCTTGCTGCAGGCGTGAGACGACCCTTGCTCTGAGACCGCTTACGAGACCGCGGTTTAGACGAAGGCTTGCCGACAGCTTTAGCAGGCGGATTTTCGGCGGCATCGGCAGGCGCGATAGCGGCTACGGGGGAGGCCAGTGCCGTCGGGGACGAAACAGACATATCCTGTACCATCATCATTTGCTGCTGCTGCGCCAGAAGGATTGCGGCTGCCGAACGCTGCTGAGGCGTTCCTGCCGGCGGAACGTTCTTTGCAGCTGCGTTCGCGCGTGTCGCATTAAGACCGGCGTTATGCTCAAACACCAGCTTGTGGTCAATCTCTAAGAACCGCTTGACGCTAAACATGTACAGCCGCATCGTAAGCTCGTCGCCTATGAGGAAGCTGCGAAACGCGCCATACACCAGGTTAGTACGATCACGACGTGCTGATGGCCATGCATAATGACGACTCACTTTAACGTGCGACCGCCCACGGCCGTGTCCCGTATGGTGCCCCAGCGAAGAAGGCCTTCGTATGTTTGCGTTGGCGTACAATAGATGTTGAGCAGCACGTGTAGCTTGGCTGCAATTGGCGGCACTGTCAGTACAGGTTGGACAGTAGCAGCGATCATTTGCACGACACTTACGTTCTCGGCTGCCCTGCTCAAAGCGTAGGGTGCTGACCAGCTTGCGCCCATCTGCCAGTGACGCTGCCGCATCGCCTCGCCCAACACCTTTTCGCGCGTCTAGCGTTGTGACCAACGCCTGCTCGGCCTTTGTACGTTTCCGGCGCCAGTCCTGTAGAAAGTTGATTTTGCCAAAGCTTTGCATGGCGCGTTAGTATGCTACTCATCACTCGACTCGCACACTGCATCCCACGGTGTACATACCTTGGCTGAAAAGTCCGTTTGCGCTTCTGCAGTGCACCAAAGGGTGCCACCATTGCAAAATAATTAGTAGGAAAGGGTATAAACGCATAATCATCGCACATACCTCGTCCATCATCAGCATCAGCTTTTCCTTCTCTGCCTGTGCTGCAGCTTCCTCCTCCATCTCTGAAAAATTCCACTTGCGTTTGGCCGGCGGGCGGTGCGCGCTTTCTGTGTAGTGGATTGCATTGGAGACACGACTGACGTGAAAGGTTGGGTCCAGACAAAGTGGCGGAGCGGTAGCTAGCTGCACTCAAACACACACACACACACACACGCGCGCGCGTATTTGATATGTAAGCAACCTTTCTGCTATTATCATATACTAAGAGTAAAGCAGTCAACCACCTACCAGAATGCGTGATTCCAGCTCAAGCGCGATATCATCCGACCAGTTGGTGCCAAGCTGCTCGTTTAGCATACAAACATCCGTCCAGACCGACTCTTCCGTTGGATGTAGCGCCACACGGTAAACAGTGCGCATGCCCGTCGATCCTGTCGTTACCGGCCGTGATCCGCATTCCGAGTCGACTGACACGTCGCTGTCGCTGTCTTTTGTGCGTTTGCCGGCATTAGCCGAGTTAGGTGCTGCAGTTGCACCAGCAGTCTGTCCACGGTGATCGCGAATTTCCACGATGATACAGCCTAATGTCAAGCAATGCGGTCAGTCATAAGCCACCGGGCGTTGTCGCAGCAGAGAGCAGCAGCGTCCGACAGATGTTGCCATGGTGCATACCTTCGTAAAAGGGACAATGCGCCTCCTCAAAGACATCCATCAAGTCCGAAGGCAATCGGCGTTCCTTGACATACTTTAGGAAATCCTATGGCAAGCGTAAGCATTCACACGCCAGCAAGACAGTGCCGCGCGACAGCACACAGCACGCCATCCGCTACAGCAAAAGTCGTGACCAAGCCCACCTTCATGACGCCGTTCAGCAAAAAAACGCCATCCTATGGCAAGATAACGTGGGTTAGCTTCTGCCTAAACAAGGGACTGTCTACGCCACACCTGCACGCATGGTGCTGGTCCGAGCCGCAGCCCACAACAAGCCCTTGCGGCGTCCGAACTGCCCCTGACGCCGCGTAACAGCTCCAGAAAGCTGACAGTACCTGGTGCTCGAATTTGAAGTGGGTCGGGTATATATGCATCACCAGCGACGGCGGCGCATCCCGGTAGCGCTCTACGATGCGATCGCGCATGGCCGCACAATTGCCGACGCTGCGTCGATGAGTGTGCACGAGGGGGGCAACGCGCAAGAGGCGGCAGAGAAGGCGGGCGCTGGCCGGACGGCGGGCGGTCGCGCGATGATGGGAATCGGTTGTTGATTAACGGAGTGGCAGCCGGACAGGGGCGATGAGAGCACCCAATTGTAACTTAGTAGTGGCACACGGCAAAGGCTAATACCATCTTTTGTTGTTAGTGTCTGGTCTACAAGCGAGACCACAGTGTTTATTAGGCCAGCCGCGTCAGCTCGCGCGATACAATCATCTTCATGACCTCGTTGGTGCCCTCGAGGATCTGATGGACGCGGCTGTCGCGCATCCACTGCTGGACACGATAGTCCTTTAGGTAGCCATAGCCACCATGGAGTTGGAGTGCTTGGTTGCAAATCTAATGGTGTGCTGGTGTGAGTAGCCATGAACCAGCCGTATCTCAACCTTTCCGCACGAACCTCAAAGCACTGGTCGGTGGCATACATCTTTGCCTGTGGCATGTACAGGGAGATGCGTGAGATGGGCGCAGACCAGTGTGTTTGCACGTGAACGCCACCCACCATTGCGCAGAATGCGGTTGCCTGCGGCGATCCATCGTCCAGCAGCCGTGCAGCTTGGCGAACCATCAAGCGGGAAGCGTTTAGGTTGGCTGCCATATCTGCAAGCTTGAATTGGGTGTGCTGCACAGCATATGGTGTCGGCATGTGGTTAGCAATGGACGTCTGACCACCAACACTGTATCGTCTGGCATAGTACCTGGAACTGGTTCAGCAGCGTGTTAAACTGCTTGCGAACTGCCGTGTGCTCAAGAGCAGCTTCAATCGATGCCTGTGCAGCGCCTAGACTGCATGAAGCTGACGGCCAGTGTTAATAGAGCGCAACTGTAGCCTTGCAAGTCAGCTTACCAATGTTGATGCGGCCACCGTCGAGGCCTTTCATGGCAAACTTGAAGCCCTCGCCCTCGGCACCTAACAGATTCTGTGCCGGAACCAAACAATCCTCCAAGATGACCGCTGCACACGACGATTAGCACTACGGCAGGGTGCATGCGTCGAGACAGCAGTGCTATGGACGCAGCACTGCATCTACTCACCACGCGTAGGCTGCGAGTTCCAGCCAACCTAGTTGCCGCGGGAGCAGTCAGCCATCCTGTTGGAGTATGCGGCAGGCGCTGCTCACTGCAATCATAAAGCACTCACCTTCTTTTCCTTTTTTCCAAAGCTGAGTCCTGGCGTGTCCTTTTCAACAATATATGCCGAAATACCCTTGGGTCCTGGTGCGCCAGTACGCGCCATAATCACGTAAATGTCCGAGTTGCCGCCACCAGAGATGAACGCTTTGCTGCCGTTGAGAACATAGTGGTCGCCCTTGCGTACTGCCGTGGTGGTCAGCGAGCCTGCATCGCTGCCTGCACCCGGCTCGGTGAGACAGTAGGATGCCAACTGTTCCATTGAGACCAAGCCGGGCAGATACTTGTGGCGCTGCTCGCTGTTGCCAAACGTGTCAATCATCCAGGCACACATGCTATGACGCAGAGACACTTGTGAGCAACGTCACGCACGCACGGGACATTCATGAACGCGTATAGGCCTACTTGTGAATGCTGATGTATGCCGTCGTGGACACACAGCCCGTCGAGAGTGCCTCAAAAATAATGGAGGTCTCCAGGCGACCTGACGCAAATCCATCGGGTCAGGGCCAGTAAGATTGAGAACGTTCAGCTTGCGTTCAGCTTACCTAGTGCGGATCCTCCAACGTCTTCGGACACGTAAATACCGCCTTTATTCACACGCCCGGCTCGCCCATCAGCGACTGTACATTACCAAAAGTATCGCAATAGGGTCACGTTACCAAAGCCAAGTTCAGCACCCTTACGGAGCACGTCCACCGGCAGCATTTCCTGCTCGTCCCACTGGTGGCAGTGTGCGCGTCCACGACGGCTGTCAGCGAGTGCCCATGTGCATGTGCAGCTGTTACCCTACCTCTAGCATTTTTGGTGCCATCTCGTTGTCGGCAAAGCTACGCGCCACGCTCATGTATTCGCGCTGCTCCTCTGCAAACGATACGGCGTTGGCCAGTGCGTGTGTCGTCAGTATCTGTCAATGCTACTTTCGCTCCATGCCAACTTACCGGTGAGGCCGATTCCGACTGTTGCGCAACAGAATATAGCCGAGAATGCAGTCAAGGTCAGTGTGTGCACACACGTGTACGTTGTATGGATACGTACCGTCAATGGGTGAACCTTCGGTGGAGAGACTGCGCGTCACCATGGCCAGTTGGCCTGGTCCGCGAATTGGGACATGGCGCAAAGCGCGCCCTGCAACGTACAGGGCAGTCTTACGGAGAAGAGCAGGGTGCATGTTGGGCTGAAGGGCTGCTGGTAGGATGAGTAGGTAGGTATATGACGAACACAGGTCGGCGTTGCCGAAATGCCAACGGAGCTTGGGGCAGCCATCGGCGTGTGAACTTTTGGATCTGCACTGGCTTGGACGTGATCGAGCCGAACCGGTCTCGCGGCGAAAACAACGCGTGCCGTATTCCGACCAAGCTAGCCGGTCTATTCGTTGTCCATTCACTTGCCCGCCTGTTCGCCTACTTGCTGCTGCTGCTGCTGCCGTTTACCGGAAACCACGTGCAACACGAATATGCTTGGAATGCTGCGTATTTCTAGCTGCCGCCTGGCAACAGCCGGCCTGAACACGGGCGCGCGCTCCGTGCTGCCCGCCACCCGTGTGCTTCCGCGTGTTGCGGTGCGTACCATGGCAGCCCAGAAGGGTAAGTAGTGCGTCCAGACGTCGCGAAAGGAAGCAAGACGTTGTTGACGGACGATCATGGCAATTGGCGCTGTCCGATCACCAGTCAAGCATGTTCAGAAAAAGGCACAATCCTTCAAGAGCAAGAAGAAACAGGCGGAGGATGTAGGCACGCGCACATGAGCTGTACTTGCGGCTGGCACCTAACTAAGCGAGAATCGCGTGCGCGTCTGCTTTGCAAATACTAGTCCAGTGCTGATGCAGTAACCAGCCGGAGGATGGAGGCCATTGCCGACGCGCCAAAGATTGACTTGCGCGAATTCCAACCGGTACGCATTCTTTTGGCATATTGCCGTGTCGACGCGTAGATGGCTAATGCTTTGCGGCATGGATATGTGCGTAGGAGCTGCTGGACAACAGCGTGCAGCGTGAGGTTATGCGTCTGCCCGAGGAGATTGTCAAGCGCATTGGCGGCATCAATGGCCTCCCTAAGGATCTTGGCAAGGATGTAGGTCATGGATACAATGCGTACATCTGTAAATGTCCGACTAACAAGTTGACTTTGCCTAGCTGCGTACTACCTACAATAGTGCATTGATGGTGCGCAAGGAAACGCTGGATCTGCTTCAGCTGACTGAGGCGGCCGCTAAGGAGTCTGCCACGGACGAGCAAAGCAAGCATTTGCGCATTGTTTTGGGTAAGCGGAATGTTGCGGCGCTGCATGCTGCCGTACCGCTTGGCTAACACTGTGGTGAACATGCTAGGGGGCGAGTCGGGCGTAGGAAAAAGCGCGACGCTTTTACAGGCGGTCAGCCACTGCCTGTCCACCGAGTGGTTTGTGCTCTATGTGCCCAACGGTAGGCAAGGAGGAGAAATGTGGCGCTGTACTTTGCATTACTAATCTGCAGACATGTACGCTTTCCAGCTATTCAATGGGTGGATGGCCGTCATCCGTATGCACCCGTTAGCGACGGCGCCAATGAATACACGCAGGCCAAGCTAACGCAGAGTGTACTTGCTGGGGTCAAGCAAATGAACGCAGAGGCGCTGACGAAGGTGAGATATCGGCACAGTAGCTCCAAGCAGCGCAACCACCTAACTCTAGTTGCCCATGGTCTCAGCTGCACACTACTCGCGACCATGCTATAGGCGCCACTTTGCTGCCCAAGGGCGCCTCGCTAGAGCAGCTGGTTGATGCCGGTATTGCCAATGGTGCCGCAGCAAACGGTGTCTGGCAGGCGTTGATTGACGAACTGGTTACCACGAAAGAGTACGAACATATATCCGGCAGTGCACTTTTGGGCAAACATCGAGCGCTAACATTGGTATACTAGGCTGCCGGTGCTGGTTGCCGTGGATGGACTGAACGCGTTTTACACGCCGGCAGACTATCACCATCCTGACAGCACGCAGGTGATGCCGAAGCAGCTTCAGCTGGTCAAACCGCTGGTTGAGCTGTTCGAGGGTCAGCGCGTGCTGGTAAGTAGTAGCCCGCGTGGGGTGTCTAGAATTTGACCGAGCCACTTACGACGACTACTGTGATGACAGCAACATGGTATTGCCATTGGCGCGCTGTCCTTCCGCGATGCACGCTATGGCAAGCAGCACCCGACGCCGACTGGAAAGAGTCGTCTGCTGCAGATGCCTATTTCTCGTCTTGGTGCATCGGTAAGCTTGCCTCGGCTGTGGTAACGATAGCGGGTGTCGTAAACTTGCTAATGGTTGTCCGCTGCAAATTCAGCAATTTCCTATCGACCCTGCGTTGCCCGACTGGCTAGCGCAGACTCGGAGCCTTGAGTTTGCAGAAGGTGTGCTGAAGCGCAACATATCGCTTGGCGGCACTCTACTAACGCTGCAACACTAGTGAACCAGCAGGGCAAGGGTCACATTGTGCGGGTTGGAGACGATCTTGCTCGCTACGTAGCACGCTCGCTGAAATGTCTGGGAAAGAGCCGGCCGAAACTGGAGCTGGCAGATACCCTTGGCAAGCAAACGCAGTAAGTTGTTGGTTGGGATATGCCGCACTAGCAGCGTCTGCCTGGTATGATAGCAATGCTCACTGGCTGAATGTAGGCGCACGAATACTGCAGAAACATCGGTGCTGCAACGCCAAGCGGCTGATCCGTACGTCATGCTTGCTCCCGTTTTGCAGCTAGCTATGGAAACACTTTATCTGGTGGGCAAAGTGGGTGTGAGGATGTTTACGCGAGATAATACACTAACGACGCTATGAGCAGATACACTCCAGTGCGTATCTCTGGACCGAACACAGTCGCCAGCTCGTGCACTCGGCAGCGGCGCTGTGTGCCATCTCCTACTGGCTTGAGCAGCGTTGTCTTGGTGCTTCCACGCAGTTTTCCACATTTGCGCGCGATCTCCGTGCAGTCTCATCGCTGCTTTGGGCGCAGTACTTGTCAGAAAAGTGAGTGGACAGCAGTACAGCTTGACGACCCAAGCATCTGTTCGACACTTACCGTTGCTTGTATACATCTGCAATCCAGACCCGATACAGCGAAAGAAGACATGCAAACAGCTTTGGATACGCTTCAATTACGTGTTGGGCAGACAAGCGCGTACGTAAACCGGTCCAATTTGATTACGTATTCGGACTGACGTCCCATCCGGCTACAGTGGCCGCACGCAGTCTACGGACAAGCTTGCCGATTTGCTGCGGCACAGCAAACATCCCGACGCTGATCAATCGTGCAGAATATCGCTTCATTTCACCGAATATATACAGGTAGGCGAGGCTTGTTTGCCGCAGCCAAATATGCGCTCATTCGCAGATGTCCACGCCAGGCACTAGTTCCAGCACCTTTGCAAATACCCGGCGTGCTTCATTACACATTGGCCAGCCTCGTGCATCCAGCTCGCAACTATGAGAAACCCATCAGGTTTCTTGCTAACTTCCCTTTCAAAATCAATGTTCAAGCCAACATCACCGGTGCACACGATCTGAGCCGCATTGCCATTTGCATACAACTGCCAGACAACGATGTGCGCTGTTACTGGCCGCCAGCACATCACTTTAGGCGTACGACAAACGACAGCTACAGTCTAGAGACCAGCTGCCTACTAGACTGCGCTCCGTGGACAGGTTAGAGCGAATGCGCATCCGCTTGCTGTAACATCGCCTAATCATTACCGCTTCATGGTACCTAGAGGCGCACTATGTTGAGATATGGATAGTGCAATGCTTCGACGCCGATGCCAGCGGGCCAGTCGTAGACCGGTCCTTGCTACGCTGGCTACAAACCCATCAAGATGACAGAATACCGCGTGTTGCGGTATGCCCGCCAAAAAGCCAAAAAAGCCATCGAAAATCGGCGATTGGCACCGGAAACATGCTGATGGCAGCGTTGTCGCCGGCAACGCGTTATTATATCTGGCCCCATGCATCACTGCTCTAACTGACGATTGCTCATTAAACACCGCTGCATCACTGCATCACTGCATCACTGCATCATTTGTCCGAAAAATCATGGTTCAAGATAAGCGAACAAATCGGATGCAGTTTTAGATGAATCTATTCGGGCAGTACTCGCCACTATCGCGAGTGCGTCGCTTAGAGCAGACGCGTGCAGGCGGCTAGAAGCGCGCGTGCATTGCCGTTTACCGTGGTGTGTCGCGCAATCGCCGTCGACATCTTGGGCTCTGTGGGATGCACAGTGTGTATGAGACAACCAGAAAGGGGAACAACTCTTTGCCGACCCTTACCTGAGAAAAGCACCT